>JAJPUD010000489.1:367831-393252 GCA_023553655.1 Myrmecobius fasciatus
GTTTGGAGTTTTTTGCCAGGATGAGCTGAGCTGAGCTGAGTCCCACCCTCACTTCCACCCTACACCAGAGTTCTCTGACACTGGAGTCCTCTGTTTATCCCTCTGTCTGAGCTAGACAAACCTGATGTGAAGTTTTTCAGAGATATCTGCAAGCAGTATCCAAATATTTCCTGATTCGTTGACTTGAAGATCAGTTCAGAAGTTTATTTTATTGTTGATTTGAGAGAAGTTCGGAGGAGGACGCAGAGAGTCACCTTTTCACTCCGCCATCTTGGCTCCGCCTCTGGTATTGCCTGTTTTTTGACACATATTAAGACCATATTTCTTGTAAATGGAATCATATTTACCCATTTTCTGGTACATTTGTGCAGATGCAAATTTGTCTACATTTTGTTTGGATAAATTCAAGGGAATGTCTGACATTTTGAAGTTTTCTAAATCTCAACATTATCAAATTGAGTATCTCTCCTGATGTAAAGTGATTATTCAAATATTTTCTAGGAATGAAGGAAAGAGAACCTTTGTGACAGAAAAAAGGCAGATACCTTCAAAAGAAGAGGTATATTCAGGCTATATGATATGAATGTCAGACAACTAAAATAACAATTTTTATTTGCATGAAATCCATAGTTTTATTTGAAGGATAATTAGTTCAAATTCCATTACTGCATGTCACATTAAGCAAAAAATTCTGTTTTCAAGGACTAAGTTGTCCATATCAACATTTGAAAGTTTGAGTATGAGGTTTCATCAATGTAGGCATTCCTTCCAATGATGTATACTGAAGATCTGCTGCAATGTAGACTGCTCTTTTTGAGAGTTGCTATAGTTTAAAAAAATCATAATCTGAAGATCAAATTATTGGTGAGTTTCTCAGAACTTAACTAGGCAGGTTTCAAGATGGTAAGTAGTTCATAATGGGACACAAATTTGAAATCTTTGGCTTGACTATAATCAGGAAGACATGAGTTTTAAATGTGGACTCCACCACATACTAACTTTGGAATCCTAGGCCAGTCATTTAACTTCTAGTTGTCTCAATTTCTTGAATTATAAAATTGGAATAATAATAACACCCATTTCCCAGGGCTGTTGTGGGGATCAAATGAGATATTTGTAAAGCACTTAGAATAGTGGCTATCACATACAAGGCATTTAATTAATTCTTTCCTCCTTTCCTCCTACTTTCCCTCCCTCCCTCCCTCCTTTCCTCTTTCCCTTCCTTTCTTCCTTTTTTCCTTTTTTTTGGTTTTTCTTTTCTTTCTTTCTTCCCTTTCTTCCTTCCTTCATGCCTCTCAGCTTATTTGAATCCAGTACTCTCCTGACATAACATTTCTTATCACCTCAAGAAGGTGGCAGAGGTGGCATTATTACAAGATTTTAGTTGTACTTTTTTTCAAGTAATATTATGTAAAATAAAATTTCAAGAAAAAAAATGTGAATAGTTCCTTGGAATTGAGTGCAATAAAGATTGATAAAAAGATAAGAAAAGAATGAACAAATTGTCATTTTCGTTCAGGCCAATTTTCTTTTTTAATATGCTTATCTACTTCCTCCACATTTTATCCTTTGCTGTGAAGAGAAAGAGATTAAAGAATTATAGAATTTCACAACTGAAAAATAACTTACATGGCACATAGTAGCTTTTTATTTAATGTATAAAAAAGTGAAGAGATGAAATTTTAGAGTTGATAGATATCTTAGAGATCCTTTAATAGAAGTCTTCTTGTCCAATTTAAGAATTATTTCTACATAGTGGGATTTAATCATAACAACACTATTTGATTATAATAAAAATGCCTTAGGCATGATACCATACAAAAAGTTTATATAAAATTATAATTTTGGAGTAATGAGAAATTATGAAAACAGTAGAAATACTAAAAAAAAGGAAACACAAGTGTTTAAGGTTAAAAAGAAAAAAAATATCAGAAGGAAAAGAAAACAGAATGATTTTGTGATAGAAGCCAGAAATTTTATCAGGGAAGATTGTAAAGGATAACAGCCATTTTTATAGATGAATTTGTTTTTTGATCCAATGAATTTGAGAAATGGGCTAATTTTAATTTTACAAACTATTATTCCATTATTCCATTTGAATTTGGATCTCTGATTTTTGGCAAACATGTTCCCACCATAATGGAATTATTTTTGTCATTCATAAATAATGATTATTTGCATTTTTAACTGAAATCATATTCTATTAAAGCCATTCTTATAAGGAGTGTGGATTTATTATTTAATTCAAGACCTTGAAACTAGAATTACAGAAATCAGGAAAATCTTTAAAATTTTTATACATGCAAAGGCAAAATATTTTGGAGGTGAAGGGAACGTAATATTATTGTTTTGAGATTTTTAAGGTAAAAAACCCAAATAATGGAGAATTATTTGTGGAAAGACAATGGACTACAGACTTATCTTGATGGATGGCCATGGAGTTTTCACTTCGTCTTGATTCATTCTTACACATAGTAGTTTAGATAAAGTTTAGTGATACAACAGCAGTTATACAACAAGTGCCTTATCATCTTGGTAAATATGTCAGCACTCTGGACAGGGACAGGAATGATATTGAAAGAAGTGACCTCAGTCTGCCCTAAAGGAAAAGACAGTGAAAAGCTTTTTGAGATAAGCAACATTGTGCCACTATTATGGATGGACCTGGACAGCATGTAATAGGGAATGTAAGAAGGAAAAATGGCTTATTTGTTGTGGTGGTGGTAAAAGTCTTGAGTTACTGTGGAACCTTATAACTTGTTTAGTTGGTTTTCAGTCATGTTTGAATCTTTGTGACCCCCTTTCAGGTTTTCTTGACAGATACTGGAGCACTTTGTCATTTACTTCTCCAACTCATTTTACAGATGAGGAAACTGAGGTAAATAGAGTTAAGTAACTTCCCAGAGTCACACAACTATTAAAATGTCTGAGGCCAGATTTGAACTCATGAAGGTGAATCTTTCTGACTACAGATCCAGCATTCTAGCCTTTATAACTGACAACTTTGTAGCTGCCAGTCTTACAAAGAATCAGATAATCCTTTAGTATTTTGGGGAAATGTAGATAAATGTCAGTTTCTGGGATTCTTGCCTGAAGTGGGTATGTCTTTCTTAGAAAAGGAGCTTTTTTAAAAAAAAAATTCATATTTTCTCATCCCCCGGGCATATTATATACTATGGCTAGGTTTGGTTTATTAACAGTGATTAGAGACCAGTCTTCAGTTGTTAAGTGAGTTCATGAAGATAAAGCTTCTCTACAAAAATAAAGTATTCATATGTATACACATTAGCCTGAGAATCCCATACTATCAATATTAGATATAACAAGAGCCTCAGATATGACAGAAAAGAATTGGAAATATAATTAAAAAGTATACATGACATCATAAATATGTTGATATAGCTATCATCCTTGAATAAAAACTACATTTTAAATGTTGATATATTTATTTTCAATGTTGATTTTTCACCCAAATTTTATTAACAAAAATAATCCTCCTTATATATTTTTGACTTGGTATATTTCCAACTGCTGAACTGAACTGTTGCTTTCCAACTCCCATAGCTCAGTGTTTGCTGCAATCATGCATTTATTTTGAGGTTGTTTTTATGAATGTCTTTATGTCTTCCAATAGTCAATATAGGAAGGCAACAACTGATGTGTTAAAAGCAACTGCACTCAGATTTTGGGACATCTTATCATGAGTGGTATTTATATAGGGCTTTAAGATGTGCAAAGTGCTTTTTATCCTTTTTCTAATGTGAGTCTCTCAACAGGGTAGTAGGTACAACAGGTATTATCTCCATTTTACAGAGGAAGAAATGGAAGTTTGGATGCGTTAACTTACCCATGTTTAAATGGCCAATACGTATGTGAGGCACTATTTGAATGTAGGTCTTCCTGACCCAAGTCTAACACTCATTCTATTCTATTCTACTTTGAATGATTGTTTTGATGACTTTAATATGTGTTTTAAGAATCATTCATTTATTCATTCCTTCAATAAGTATTTATTAAGCTCCTACCATGTGCCAGACATTATTCTATATGCTAGAAATGACACAAAACAAATGCCTTCCAGATTTAGTTTTTAAGATCGATATTAAATGAAAGGGAGGGGGCCTAATACCAAATTGTTGCCTTAGTGACTTTGAACAAACTAAGAAAGTGGGAAATGTAACAGGGAGAAAGAAATACCACCTCCACTTGCAGCAACAATAATGACAAACATATCGACTGAACTTTGAGACAGTCCCCTATTAAATTGTGAGATACAGAAGGTCAGAACCCTGTCTTATTTGATCTTCATGTCTTCTGCAATGTCCTGAACATACTCTTTTCTACAAAGAAACTCATCATAAGAAAAAGCAGACATAAGCACCAATAGCATTGCAAAACTTTTCAAAGACACATGAATCACACTAATCATTCCTTTTAAAAAAAGTTCTAAATCCTTTGATAGATTCTTGTAAAAATGTGCTTAATTTTTATTATATTTAGCATTTAAACTCTATTGCTTTAAAAAATATTCCTTACAAAAATATTTCCCCACTGAATTAAATGGGGAAGGAAATGAAAAAACACTCCAGTATCTTTGGTAAGAAAACCCCACATAGGCTCATGTAGAGCTAGACATGACTTAACAACAACAAAATCTTGTAAGTAGAATGTTTAAAGTTTATTACATTTAGCATTTAAGATCTAATTTGTAGTATAGTATAGTTACATTTTAACTTGACTGTATTTTTCTGTGCTTTCTAAATCCCTTTTAATTTTTTCCATTATAATCATCAGTTTCCCTGGATGCATTTCCTTTGGGAATCTATCCTCTCCTAAGTGTGAAATCATGACATCTCAGTATCTGACCTCTTATATCTTTCTATTTCATATCATCTTGTGTTATAGACAATTATAATTAATAATGATGATAACTCAAGTTGATATAATACTTTATGGTTTGTAAAATACTTTATGTGTGTGGATTTCATTTGATCCTTACAATAATTCTATAAGGAAGGCTCTACAAGTAGCTTATCACCATGTTTTACAAATGAAGCAAACAAGAATCAGAAATGTTAGATAAATTGCTTATGATCACACAACGAAACTTTAGAAGTGGAATTTGAATATAGGTCTCTGAATTCCAAGTCTATTGCTCTGTTCATGAAACTATTATCTCTCAACAAATATATGAATCAATGTGTGAATATGATGAATTAGACACTGATACCCAAGGTCATGTGGTTTAAATGTTCAGTGCATCTTTTTTATGCTTCTTTGTTCTTAATGATCTGTATAGATAGAAGTGTATATGTAACCCTGATGTTCAAAACTCTATCATGACACAAAAGGTTCAATTCCAGCTTAAAGATTCATTTCATTAGAGCTTACCATCTATAAAACCTGTGGCAGTGGTACCTATCAATAGAATGAGACTGACCTGCTTTCAAACATATTCTTAATAATATTAAGAAATGTGTATTTCTAAAATAAAATAAAAGAGGCATTTAAGTAAAAGTAAAAAGAGTGCATTTAAAAATGCCTAAATAACTATTAATCCAAACACATAATAACTCTCAGGGTCATTTATAGTCTAGATTGTGGGGAGCTTCTCCTCAAATCTTATTTTTTCTCTTTTTCTTCTGTTATTATATTATCAATGACTTGAATAAAGTCACAGATGTTATTATCATCTAATTTACAGATGGCAAAAACATGGATGAATAATTAACACACTGGATTATGAAGTCTAGATTCAGAAGGATCTTGAGAGGCTATTGAATTAGATGAAGCCCATTATCCTATAGGCAACACATAGGACACAGGAGAAGATGCAAGGGATTTCAATTAAGGGTTTCTATATGCTTTTTAATTTTAAAAGTGTCAAAATGACATCTAGAAAACAAGAAAATTAATGTGAACCCAGGTATGCCAATTTGACTATTCATGTTAATAGCCTCTTTGATTTTAGATTGTTTGGAGCTAATAGGAAGCAAGAATTATATATAAGAGGAGGCACTGGTATAGCTTCAGGATGGATAGGGAAATTTGGCAATTCCAGGATAGGCACAGTCTCATTAGACATTAGAGCACTCACTATCTGATTGATCTCCTATAGATGAAGCCCAGATGACATAGTTCACATCCTATAGAAAGGTACTGAAATTCATTCCCATATCCATAGGAGATGCCACAGGCCAGAAGCCCAGAAGATTCCTCTGATTATATTCTTATACTCTGAACATTAGGAACTTTGTTGCTCCAAAATATAGATCTGAAAATATTCAGAATTAGCCAAGACTTCCAAGGTTTTCACTTTTATCGGCCAAGCCTCACTTGCAAATCAAAAGTAAATCTACAGTTATAACTTTCCTTGTTCCTTCTTCAATAAGGTAAACGATGTTAATCTCTTAAAGTCTGTAACAACTCAAAGGTTCTTGAATTTTATGACTATAAAGTCTGATAAGTATTTGTAGATATATATTTATATATGTATAGAAAGTATGCATGTATGTACACGTATTTGTGTATGTATATATGTATGTGTGAGTGTATATATGCATATATTGAGAACTATTATATCCAGAACACTTCTAAACAGACAGATAAATAGAATGAGAGAGAGAGAGAAGGTGGTGAAAATTTGATATTGATGGGTGTTATGACTAAATATCTGATTTATAATTTTTGTTAAGGCATTCCAAAGGTGTAATTTCTCATTATGAAATTTGGTAGCCCTAGGTCTCTCAGTTAGGCATCAATAGTCATGTATAACTTTATAGTACCATTAAGTGATTGATAAAATACTCTTTGGAATTTTCTGAAGCTTTCTTCTCATCCTTAATTTTACTTAAAAGAATGCATGGCTATGAATCAAAAAATTAGCAAAGTCACTTAAACTCTCTGTTCTGCAATTTCATCCGTTAAAATATAGGGATGATTCAGCATTTTTATACATCACTAACAAAATCCAACAGCAAGAGATACAAAGAGAAATTCCATTTAAAATAACTTTCAATAGTATAAAATATTTGGGAATATATCTGCCAAGGGAAAGTCAGGATCTATATGAGCAAAATGACAAAACACTCTCCACACAAATAAAGTCAGATCTAAACAATTGGAAAAAATATCAAGTACTCTTGGATAGGTTGAGCAAATATAATAAAGATGGCAATACTACCTAAACTAATCTATTTATTTAGTGCTATACCAATCAAACTCCCAAGAAATTATTTAACTGACCTAGAAAAAATAACAACAAAATTCATCTGGAAAAACAAAAGATTAAGAATTTCAAGGGAATTGATGAAAAAAAAGCAAATGAGGGTGGCCTAGCCAAACCAGATCTAAAACTATATTATAAAGCAGTGGTCATCAAAACCATTTGGTACTGGCTAAGAAAATGAGTAGTGGATCAGTGGAATAGGTTAGGTTCACAGGACAAAATACTCAATGACAATAGTAATCTAGTGTTTGATAAACCTGAAGACCCCAGCTCTGGGGATAAAAACTAACTATTTGACAAAAACTGCTGGGAAAATTGGAAACTAGTATGGAAGAAACTAGGCATTGACCCACACCTAACACCGTATACCAAGATAAGGTCGAAATGGATTCATGATCTAGACATAAAGACTGGTATTATAAACAAATTAGAACAATGTAGGATGGCTTACCTCTCAGACCTGTGGAGGAGGAAGGAATTTGTGGCCAAAGAAGAACTAGAGATCATCATTAATCACAAAATAGATCATTTTGACTATATCAAGTTAAAAAGTTTTTGTACAAACAAAATGAATGCAGACAAGATTAGAAGGGAAGCAATAAATTGGGAAAACATTTTTATATTCAAAGATTCTGATAAAGGCCTCATTTCTAAGATATATAGAGAATTGAGTCAAATATATAAGAATTCAAGCCATTCTCCAGTTGATAAATGGTCAAAAGATATGAACAGACAATTTTCAGATGAAGAAAATGAAACTATTTCTAGTCACATGAAAAGGTGCTCCAAAACACTATTGATCAGAAAAATGCAAATTAAAACAACTCTGAGATACCACTACACACTTGTCAGATTGGCTAAGATGACAGGAAAAGATAATGATGAATATTGGAGGGGATGTGGGACACTGATACATTGTTGGTGGAACTGTGAATGGATCCAACCATTCTGGAGAGCAATCTGGAACAATGCTCAAAAAGTTATCAAACTGTGCATACCATTTGACCCAGCAGTGTTTCTACTGGGCCTATATCCCAAAGAGATCTTAAAGGAGGGAAAGGGACCTACATGTGCAAAAATGTTTGTGGCAGCCCTTTTTGTAGTGGCTAGAAACTGGAAACTGAATGGATGCCCTTCAATTGGAGAATGGCTGAATAAATTATGGTATATGAATGTTATGGAATATTATTGTTCTATAAGAAATGACCAGCAGAATGATTTCAGAGAGGCCTGGAGAGACTTGCATGAACTGATGCTGAGTGAAATCAGCAGAACCAGGAGAACATTATGCACAGCAACAAGACTATACGATGATCAATTCTGATGGACATGGTTCTCTTCAACAATGATGTGTTTCAAACCAGTTCCTATTGTTCAGCGATGGAGATAGTCATATACATCCAGAGAGAGGCCTGAGGGAACTGAGTGTGGACCACAACACAGCATTTTAACGTTTTCCGTGAATATTTCCTTGCATTTTGTTTTCCTTCTTAGTTTTTTTTCTTTTCCTCTTTTTCTAGGTCTGATGTTTCTTGTGCAGTAAGATAACGTATAGTTTTGTATACATATATTGGATTTGCCACATAATTTAACATATTTAGCATGTATTAGATTACCTGTCACCTAGGAGTGAGGGGTGGGGGAAAGGAGGGGAAAAACTTGGAACAAAAAAAAAAAAGTTTTGCAAAGGTCAATGTAGAAAAATTATTCATATGTTCTGTAAATAAAAAAGCTTTTAATAAAAAGAACAGAATAAAGCAAAAAATAATAAAATAAAATATAGGGATGATTATGTTTTAATATCTACCTCAATGAGGTTGTCATTGGTCAAAGATTTTGTAAACCTTTGAGAAATAAATATTAATAACTGATATATTGGGGAGATTCAGAGCCTCTCCTCTTTTTCTAAATTCCTCATTTTAAAAAAGTTCCCTTTTCTTAAAGAATAATAAGATTGCATTGACTCTTCTGGGTTTTTGGTCAGATCCCATTCAACCTAGCAAGAATTTAATCTAGGATGGGGAAGCCCATTGTATTTTATTCAGGCTAAGGTAGAATATACCTGTACAAATTTTGAATTGATAGCTTAAAGCTCTAGGTGGTCTGGTATAATGATACTTTCCCCATCCAAGAGATAATTAGCTCTTCATTTTAATATAGCTCACCAATTAGAGTTGATTACTATTTAATGGGTCATCTACTGTTTTGAAGGGTATATAAACTAAACTGTGAGTCTGATGACATAATTGCTTTTGGTCAAATGACCAAATGTCCAAATGACCATTCTCTTATAAATTACCTGCTGGTCTTATTAATAAAATAAACAAGTTACCCAGAAACTGACTCTAGAAACTTTTTAAATTTCACAAACCCCTATAAATGTGAATCATCATCATTAGTTATAATTATTATCATATCATTCACTACCATTAGTAGAGAAGACAATATTAGATAGTAAATAGAAAGCCACCCTCAGAGAGAGAAAGATTTATGTTCAAGGGCCACCTCTGACAATTACTATGTGATCCTGGACAAGTCATTTAACTTCTCAATGTTTTAATTTGTAACTGTAAATTACAAAAAAAATTGTTAACAAAATAATGTATATGAAAGTGTTTTGGAAAAATTGAAAGCATGAAAAAACCCACACAATAATTCTAATAAGATAAATATGACAGTCCCCTCTTTTCCACTGCAACACATTCATTTTTATCACTTTAAATCCACTGTCCTTCTTAAAAAATGGGGAGAAATGGTGTTAAGCATGTACTCAGTTTTTACTCAATAAAAACTATTGATTTTTCACCTGTTTAATAGTTAGGAGGAAAATAGAAAACTGAAGAGTCATTAAATGTGTTATCTTTTCTAAAGTCTTCTAATGTTTTAACTGTTGTTCAAAGAGAAAAAAATCACTCTCTAAGATAAGGATAATTTTTTTTTGGTGGGGAATATGCCCATGAGCGATGAGAGAAAAAAAATTGGTGATGGTTATTGTGAAAGATAAAAGTCTAAAATATCAAGCCATTCTCCAATCAATAAATGGTCAAAGGATATGAACAGACAATTTTCAGAGGATGAAATTAAAACTATTTATAGTCATATGAAAAGGTGCTCCAAATCACTATTGATCAGAGAAATGCAAATCAAGACAACCCTGAGATACCACTTCACACCTGTCAGATTGGCTAAAATGACAGGAAAAGTTAATGATGAATGTTGGAGGGGATGTGGGAGGGCTGGGACACTGATGCATTGTTGGTGGAGCTGTGAACGGATACAGCCATTCTGGAGAACAATTTGGAGCTATGCTCAAAAAGTTATCAAACTGTGCATACCCTTTGACCCAGCAGGATTTCTATTGGGCTTATATCCCAAAGAAATCATAAAGGAAGGAAAAGGCCCCACATGTGCAAGAATGTTTGTGGCAGCCCTTTTTGTGGTGGCTAGAAACTGGAAATTGAATAGATGCCCTTCAATTGGAGAATGGCTGAATAAATTATGGTATATGAATATTATGGAATATTATTGTTCTGTAAGAAATGACCAGCAAGATGATTTCAGAGAGGCCTGGAGAGACTTACATGAACTGATGCTGAGTGAAATGAGCAGAACCAGGAGATCATTATACACGGCAACAACAGTACTATATGACGATCAATTCTGATGGACATGGCTCTCTTCAACAATGAAATGTTTCAAACCACCTCCAATTGTTCACTGAAGAAAGCCATATACACCCAGAGAGAGGGATGTGAAATGTGGACCACAACATAACATTCTCATACTCCTTGATTGATGTTTGCTTACATTGTGTTTCCTTTATCTGATATATCGTTTGTGTAGACAAGATTTTTCTTGCACAACAATGACAAGTTTGGAAATATGTATACATATATTCGATTTGCCAATATTTTAACATAATTAACATGTAGTGGATATCCTGCCATCTAGGGGAGGGGTGGGGAGTTGGGGGAAAAATTTGTAACGGAAAGCTATGTAAAGGTTATTGTTGAAGAATTACCCACACATATGTTATGCAAATAAAATTAAAAAAATAAAATTAAAAAAAAAGTCTAAAATAAAACCAGATATGAAAGTCATAATGACATGATTCTGTCCAATCTCCCTTTTCACTGAGTCATTGCCCTGGAAAGTGACAAATTATTTGACATAGACATTTAATAGAAGTCAATTAATCATGATTTTTAAAAGTCCTTCTTTTAATATCTTCTCATATTCTGTGATCCAGTAACACTGGCTTTTTTATCCTTGAACAAAAATACTGGTCTGTCATTTCCTTTTCTAGTTCATTTTTGCAGATAAGGAAAATGAGGCAATGATGGCTAAATGACTTGTCCAGAGTCACACAGCAGGTGTTTGAAGCTGGTGTGGTGAACATGATGGTCTAACATTAGTCTCAAAAGATATACCTCATACCATTAGCAACATTAACTTTAAGGGTGACAATCTAAAAGTATGACTGAACCTCACTGTGTTGAATAAAGAAAAAAATCCCAAAGAACATTGCCTCTGCTAACATAACAAAAATAACAAATTATTTTCTAAAAATCTTCCATATATTAAATAAGAGATCTCTATAGGTCCTCCTCCTCAAACTAAGCCTAATAGAGACAATATGAATCATTATGGTTTCCAATAATGTATGTAGTCAAATAAAATGTCTATAGGGAGCCACATGCGTTCTTTATTATTTTGAAATCTCTCATTAATATAGTCTTCAAATCTAATAGACTCCAATAACTACCTGAATGGAATACCTTGATGTGATCAAAATATGGATACCCATAGTTCCTTCCTTAAGAATGTACCTCACAATCTTAAATTTAGAGCTGAAAGACACACTTTAGTTCAATGCCTTGATTTAACAATAAGGACATTGAAGGACATTGAGTTGTAAAGAGCCAGGATTTGGAGCTAGGTGCTATGTCCCTAAAGTCAGCACTTCATTATGGTTTTCTCGATAGAGACAGCAAACTGATGCTGTGGATAGAGAAGAAGCCTGGAGTCAGAAAAACCTGAGTTCAAAACTGGCCTCAGACATTTATTAACTGTGTGATTTTGGACAAGTCACTTAAGGGAAAGGAAAGGGAACAAGTATTAAGTGAATACTATGAGTTATCTCCATGTTAATGACAAATATTTCTTCATTTGATCCCACAATTCTGAGAAGTAGTTACTATTATTATTCCCTTTACAGGTGGGGGCAGGCAGATAGCACAATGAATAGGACACTGGACTTGGTATCAGAAACCAGGTAAAAAGATCCAAACTTCAGATTTACTAGTTGTGTGACCTAGGCAAGTCATTCTGCTTATCTCGGTTTTAAAAAATCTGTTTAATGAGGATAATAACAGCACATTTCAAAGTGAGAATCAAATGAGATAAAAATAATAATAATTGGTAATAATAATGTGCACAGTGCCTGGCACATAGTAAGCACTATATAAATATATAAATAAAAATATTAGAGTGGTTTTTCATTTCCTTTTCCTTATATAAATGTCAGCTATTTATTATTGTTATTTTAATTATTATTATAATTGAAGAAATTGAGGTAAATAGAGGTTAGCTAGGTGATGCAGTGGCTACAGCACTGGGCCAGGAATCAGGAAGGCCTGCATTCAAATTCAATCCCAGACACAATCTATGGGTCTGGGCAAGACACTTAACTTCTGTTTATATCAATTTTCTCAATTGTAAAATGAGAATAATCACAGTCCCTATAGAACTGTTGTGAGAATCAAATGAGATTTTAAAAAAGCACTTGGTACAGTGCTTGGCACATAGTGAGTGCCTAATAAATGCTTTCTTCCTTGTAAGAACTTTAAAATACTATAAATGGGTGTCTTGCTATGTACCTTTTAACTTCAACTTATTTCATGGGGAGCAGAAGTTTAAAAATCATTCCATTTACTCATTCTAAAATTGGATTTGGCATTTACTTGTTTAAAAAAAAATAAAACAATCATCTCAGCTAGGGGATTTCATCACAAACTTTGAATGTGAATCATGGTTTTATATACTCATTAAAAAAGAGAAAAACATCCTGGACACCATCAATGTACTAACAATATAACCTAATTTTCCCTGGAGCTTTGAATAGTCCACTGTGAGGTTGGTAGATGAAGGTACTTTCCTTTCCCTGGCAGTTGGAAATTAACTTGCAATAATAAGTTTCTTATTTTTGCAAATAGAGCCACCAGTAATGGTGATGTGAACACAATGTGAGCTATTCATAGGAAAGGTGCTATACAAACTTCATTAATGCACTAATTAACCAGAATGCATTGTAGCAAAAGCATTTATTCTAATGATAGAAACTGGACTGTCTAATAGCCAGGAAGATGAACAAAAGCTTCAAGGAAGTAATAAAATGTTTGATCTATCTCTCTTCTCTCCTTTTCCTCTCCTTCATCTCCTCTATCTCCCCACAAAGAAATAGTCACAGTGCCAATGGAAATACTAATATTTTACCTAGGGGACAAAACTTGGTTTTCCTTTCCTGAATTTTTTTTAATGTTTTGCTGAACATTTTATCAAACCTCCTTCCTCTCCTTCCCTCTTCCCAAAAGGGTAAGTAATTTGATATAGGTTATATATGTGCTACCATATACAATACATTTCCATATTAGTCATGGTTGTGAAAAGAGAAAGAGAGCAAAAGGGGAAAAAAAAGGAAAAAGTAAGTGAAAAAGTATGCTTCAATCTGCACTCGAGTCCATCAATTCTTTATCTGGACGTGGATAGCATTTTTGTTTATGAATCCTTTGTTCATTTCTTGGTTCATGGCTGAGAAGAGGTGAGTAATTCATAGGTGATCAATATATAATGTTTCTGATACTGTATACAATGTTTTCCTAGTTCTGCTCACTTCACTCAAGTTATACAAATCTTTCGAGTTTTGAAATCTTTCTATTCATAATTTCTTATTGCACAAATAGTACATTCATATTCCTTAGCAATAGTTCAGCCATTCCCCAATTGATAGGCATCCCATTAATTGCTAATATTTTGTCACCATGCAAAACTTCCGTTCTAAATATTTTTGCATATGTAGATTATTTCCCTTTTTTAATGATTATTTTTTGGAGGAATACAGAGCTAGTAATGGTTTAGTAATGTCTAGATCAAAGGGTATGCACAATTTGGTTGTCATTTAGGCATAGTTCAAAATTGTTCTCCAGAATGGTAGATCAGTTCACAACTCTATTAACAATGTTTTAGTGTCCCAATATTCCCATATCTTCTTCAACAGTTATCATTTTCTTTTTTTTGTTATATTAGCAAATCTAATAAGTGTAAGGTGTCAGGGTTGTTTTAATTTGTATTTCTCTAATCAAAAGTGATTTAGCTTTAATAAATAGCCTTAATTTCTTCATCTGAAAACTTCCTATTCATATTCTTTGACCATTTATATATTGAGAAATACCTTGTATTCTTACAAATTTTGCTCAGTTCTCTATTTGAAAAATGATTTCTTTCCCAGAGATACTTGCTATAAAGATAGTTTCCCAGCTTTCTGCTTTTCTTCTAATCTTGGTTGCATTGGTTTTGTTTGTGAAAAAGCTTCATATTTTAATATAATCAAAACTATCTATTTTGGATTTTTAATGCTCTTTCTCTCTAGTCTGGTCATGAATTCTTGCCTTCTCCATCTTTCTGACAGGTAAACTATTCCTTTCTCTTTTTATTTGCTTAAGGTGTCACCCTTTCTGTCTCCCATTTTAACCTTATCTTAGTATCTAGTGTGAGATGTTGGTCTATACTCTTCTGTGTCCTATTATTTTCTACTTATCTCACCAATTTTTTGTCAAATAGTGAGTTCTTATCCCAAAATGTGAAGTCTTTAGGTTTATCAAACATTAGGTTATTGTGATCATTTATTATTGCATATTGTGTAGCTAATTTATTCCACTGATCCACCATTCTATTTATTAGCATTGGATAGTTTTGATATAAACTGCTTTATAATATAATTAGAGATCTGGTACAGCTAGATCACCTTTCTTTGTATTTTGTTTTTATTAATTTCCTTTATATTCTTGACCTTTTGTTCTTCCAGATGAATTTTGTTATTTTTTCTAGGCTCTATGAAATAATTTGTTGGTAGTTTGATTGGTATGGCACTGAATAAGTGGCTTAGTTTAGGTTGAATTGTCATTTACATTATATTGACTTGGCCTAGCCATGAGCAATTGATATTTTTCTAGTTGTTTAAATCTGACTTTATTGGTATGAAATATTTTGTAATTGTGTTCATTGCTGGATTTGTTTCAACAAGTAAACTTCCAAGTATTTTATATTGTTTGCATTTGTTTTAAATGGAATTTCTTTCTCTATCTCTTGCTGCTGGGATTTGTTGTTCATATAAAGAAATGCTGATGATTTATGTGGGTTTATCTTATATTCTGCAACTTTGCTAAGGATTTATTATTTCAAGTAGTTCTTTAGTTGATTCTCTAAGGTTCTCTAATTATACTATCATATCATCTGCAAAGAATGATTGTTTTGTCTCCTCATTTATTCCAATATTTAAATTTCAATTTCTTCTTATTATTACAATGCTCCCTTTATTCCTATGCTTTGTATTGTTTTTAATAGAGATGGGTATTGTATTTTATCAAAAAGCTTTTTCAGCATCTGTTGAGATAATCATATGATTTCTATTGGTTCTATTACTGACATCAATTATGGTTATAGTTTTCCTAATATTTAACTACCTTGCTTTCCTGATATAAATGTCACCTGATCATAATGTATAATATGATATTTTATTTTCCATCTTAGTTTTTTTGTTTTGGTTTTGGTTATGTTATGGATTTATCAAGTTCTTAGAGGGAACAATTGAGGTTCTCTCACAACTGTAGTTTTGCTGTATTTTGTTCTTGTAACTCATTTAACTTCTCCTTTAAGAGTGTGGATGCTATATTACTTGGTGTATGTATGTTTAGTATTGCTACTGTTTCATTGTCTATGCTATTTTTTTTAGCAAGATGCAGTTTCCTTCTTTATTTTAATTAGATTTATTTTTGCTTATACTTTGCCTCAGTTCAGGATGATTACCTCTGTTTTTTATTTTGTTTTGTTTCTTACTTCAGCTAAAACATATCAGATTCTGCTCTGGTCCCTTACCTTTACTTTTTGTGTGTCTTTCACACACATTTCTTGTAAACAACATATTGTAGGACTCTGGTTTTTTTTTTTTTTTTATCCATTCTTCTATCCCATTCCATTTTATGGGAGAGTTTATCCCATTCACATTAACAATTATGATTACTAGCTGTGTATTTTATTCCACTCTACTTTTCCTTCTGTTTGTCCTCTCTCTCTCCTTTCACCCTTTCCCTCTTCACTACTATTTTATTTCTGTCTATCTCCTCCCTAATATGCCTTCCCTTCTGTGAGTTCTCCAGCTCCCCTTTCCTTAATTTCTTCCCTTCCTACTTCTCTGTTGGGTGGGATTTATTTCCATATTCTATATTCAACTGATTATGTGTGTTATTTTCTCTTTTGAGTCAATGCTTATGTTTTCTTTTCCCTTTTTACCTATTTATGCTTCTCTTGTGCCTTTATATTAAAAGATTAAAATTTCTTTATTCTGGTCTTCTCTTTATGAAAGTTTGAAATCCTTCTATTTCATTGAATGACCATTTTTTTTTCTTATTGATGTATTTGTTTAATGTTTAATTCATGGGGTAAGTTATTATTCGTGGTAGTCCTAGATCCTTTGCCAGAATATCATGTATCATGGCCCTGATCTTTTAATGTTGCAGCTGCTAAATTCTGTGTAATACTAATTGAGGCTTTCCAATATTTCATTTCTTTTTTTCTGGCCACTTGGAGTATTTTTGTATTGATGCGATAGTTCTAAAATGTGACTATAATATTCTGTGGAGTTGTATTTTAGGATCTCTGTCCTGAAGTGGCTAGTAAATTATTTCAATGTCTATCTTGCCCTCTGGTTCCAGAATATTAGTGCAGTTCCCCTTGATAATTTCTTCCTTTTGATTTCTTTTTAAAGGCTTATGGCTTTTAGGTAGTCCAATTATTTCTGATATTGTTTCTCACGAATCTGTTTTCCAGTCAGTTGTTTTTCCCATGAAGTATTTTACATTTTTGTCTATTTTTCATTCTTTTGAATTTGTTTGATTGATATTTAGCTAGTCTTTAGCTTCTGTTTCCCTAATTTTAGCTTTTAAGGAGTTATTTTCCTCAATTAACTTTTGTACTTTCTTTTTTATTTAGCTAATTCTACTTTTTGAGCAATAGTTCTCTTTCTACAAGTTATTGTCTTTTTTATACTTGTCTTGCATCACTTATTTTTTTCCCCAATTTTTCTCCTATCTCTATTACATAATTTTTAAGTTCCTTTTTGAGCTCTTCTATGATTTCTTTCTTGGCTTAAGACCACTTCCTGTTTTTCTTTTGGAGTTTTGCCATAGATGTTTTGACATTTTTGCTTATTCTGAATTTGTGTCTTGATCATCTCTCTCATCACAATAATTTTCCATATTCAAATTTTGTTTTTGTTGATTTGTTTTGGTCATCTTTTAAAAAAAATCTCCTTTATTTTAAAATTGAGTTCTGCTCCTGGGGTAGAAGCAGCACTTTCTCAGGTCTCGTGTCAGGAACTATAGGCCATGGCTGTTCACTTGGCACTTCACTAAGGTTGCCCTGAATGCCATGGGAGCACCCTCATGTCTAGTGTTATGCTAAGGGGGTGGGATGAGGTTACTGGAGGCTGTAGGTGTCTGGCAGCTTATCTGGTGATGAGTCCAAGTCCTAATGCTATTGCCTGGTATGTGTTGGGGCAGGTGGACTGTTTCTGCATTTTCTGAGGAATACACTGAAGCACATGGAGATCTGGCTGCTGAAGATTACCTGAAGCACTTAATAATTCCCTTAATTAGAATCTGCCCATTCCCTTGGCTATGCTGAAGCACATGATGGGGAGGGGTCCTATTATTGTCATTTGCATGCTCCATCTCATTGGGGCTTAGGATCCACCACTGGTTTGCTGCTGGTTTGCTAGGATACTTCCCATCCTGGACTGCACTCCCCTTTTAAGAGAGTGAGACAAAGCTTTCCTTCAAATCTTTCAACTTTCTTGTGTCAAAGACTGTTTCACTCCATCTTTTTTGCTAGTTTTACTGTTACAGTATTTGTTTAGGGATGCTAATGGAGGTGAATTTGAAAGAGTTACTGATTTACTGCTTACTCTGCCATCTTGGCTCCCAGAAGTAGATCACCTAAAGTTTGATTTTTTTAAAATCATGCTATATGAAAATTCAAAGACTAGGAACTGCTTTGACCTTTTAAATTAAATGGGTTTCAAATTTTCCATTTCCATTTGATTGCAGACCTAAGTTCATATCCCATCTATGCAAGATGTGGTGAGTATGTGTGTATGTGTATGTTTTTGTGTGTGTGCATAGGTATGCATGAATTTTAGAAAGACCATCTCTAGGCCACTGTTTCCTCACAGCAAAATGAAAGTACAGAACAAGATGACCTTTTGGTCCCTACCTGCCTAAGTCTATGATTGTAATGATCTGTGGTTCTTATCAATACATATTCCTCACAAATCTATATGACTTAACACTCTTGTAGATGTCTTTTATCCATATTTGACACTTCATGATCCCATCTTAACTCAAGTTCATAGAGTCCCTTTGTCATTGTTGTTCAGTCTTTCAGTCATGTCTGATTCTTTATGACCCCATTTGTAGTTTTCTTGACAGAGATTCTGGAGATTTCCTTCTCCAGATCATTTTACAGATGACAAAAACTGAAGTAAACAAGGTTAAATGACTCTCCCAGGGTCACACAGCTAGTGTCTGAAATTTTATTTGAACTCATGAAGAGGAGTCTCCCTGCTTCAAAGCCCAGTGCTTTATCCATTACATCACCTAGCTTCCCTAATCAAGATTCTCTTTCAAGTAATCTAAACTCCTTAAGAGCAGGAATGTTCCCCATTATTTTTCTTTTTCTTTTTGATTTTGGGTCCCTAGTTCTTACCAAATCCTGGAACATAGTAGTCACCTAATGAATGTTGTTGCCAAACTGAATTTGTGGAATGGGAATGATCATGGGTTTTCAGTTTTTGGCAAATTGTATATATGCTGATCTATTTGTATTTGTTTGAAAACAGAAAACTTAATTCCTTAAATGTTTTGTTGTTTCCACTTAAAGTGTTCCAGAGTTAAAAAGAAGAATAAAAAGATTCCTGGGGAAATGAATACCATGCTGCATAGTCCTTAGCCTCTAGAGTTCAGCCTTATCATGGAACAAAAGGTACATTTAAAAACATTTTATTACCAACATGGTAGAGGTCTGATGGTGCTCAATATTTGGTGTCTGGTTAAATGTGAAAGTGGAACCCTGGACCATTTGTTCCTTACTTGTCAGTAACATCAAATATCCTCTTGAAGTGAGCCAAGACCAGATGCCACAGCACTATCACAACAAGAAACCCCTGAAGTGTTACTCTGATAGCTTGTATGTGTAGTCTTATGCATCTCTGTTGCCAGAGGCATAAATTATTCAAGCAACCTAAAAGGGAGAGAGAAAGATAGGAAGCAAATAAGCTCAAAGAAATAGAAAGCAAGTAAAGAGTGACTGACCTTGTATAGTTGGGACTTTATTCATGCTCTTTAATTCTTTTAGTGTATGTCCTGATATTCAGAGGATACCTCACCTTGGAACACAACATATAGAGCTATGTACATACAGGCCAAACAGAACAAAAAAAGGAAATGAACAAGGAGCAAATAAAACTTTTTAGTTGTGTAAATCAAATATGATTCCATGTGTTAAACAACTATGGCAAGGAGAAATCCTAAAATATGTGTGTGTACATGTGTATCTATATGTGTAATTAGCATTTATTAAATGCCTACATGTAATCACATGCTATGTTCACTTCTTTTTTGTTCTTGTTTTTTTCCCAACATGATTCATAAAGCAATGTGTCTTTAAAAATAAATAAATAAATAAATTTGGGGGCGGGGGAGAAGTAAATGGCTTGGGTAGCTACATGGTAAAGTGAGTAGTGCACCAGCCCTAGGGTCAGGAGGATCTGAGTTCAAATATAACCTCACTTAACACTTCCTAGCTGTGTGCCCCTGGGCAACTTACTTAACTCCAATTGCTTCATAAAGATAATATTGAAAAAAGAAGTAAATAGCTGAAAAAAGTTATGGTATATGAATGTAATAGAATATTATTGCTCTATAAGAAGAAATGAACAAGCTGATTTCAGAAAAGCCTGGAAATAGTTATATCACCTGATGCTAAGTGAATTGAGTAGAAATAGGAGAATACTGTAAACATCAACAGCAAGACTGTAGGGTGAACTACTATGATAGACTTAACTCTTCTCAGCAATTCAGTAAACTAAGGCAAATATGATGAATTTTGGATGGAAAATGCTATCCATATCCAGAGAGAGAATTATGGAGACTGAATGCAGATTGAAGCATACTAGTTTCACCTTGTTTGTTTGTTTGTTTGTTTTTATTTCTCATAGTTTTTTCCCTTTTGTTCTTATTTTTATTTTCCATATGACTCATGTGGAAATATGTTAAAAATGAATGTACATGTATAACCTACATCAGATTGTTTGCTAGTGTGGGGAGAGGGGAATTAAGAGTGGAAGGGAGAAAAAATTTAAAACTCAAAATCTTACAAAAATAAATGTAAGCAGAAAAATAATATAATATTAAAATAAAATTGAAAAAAAGAAGTAAATGAAAAAAATTGTCTACATATGCCAGGTACTATCACATTTTAGATGCATTCTCATATTAGGAAGAAAGAAAAGGATGGAGGGAGGAAAAGAAAGAAGAAAAGAAGAACGGAAGGAAGGAAGGAAGGAAGGAAGGAAGGAAGGAAGGAAGGAAGGAAGGAAGGAAGGAAGGAAGGAAGGAAGGAAGGAAGGGAAAGAACGAATTATTTATTCATCTCTACTATGTGTCAGAAATAGTACTAAACCTAAGCCCAAGGCAGGTTGATGCTATTATTTCCCCCATTTTACATCTGGGAAAACAGATGAAGACAGAAGTGACTTGCACAGGAGCAGTTAGCTAATAAGTGTCTGATGTAGGAATTCAACTCAGATCTTCTTTATTCTAGATCTAGCAGGATCTCTACTATACTACTAGTTATAATATAAAGCTGTCATTGTTTTTGCTGCTGTTGTTATTTTTCAAACATGATTTTTAAGCCTATTTCACTGGTATATTCTCAATGAGGAAATTCCCTCTGCCAAGAGAATTTTCAAATATTCAGCCACTAGGACTAAAGCCTCAGTGACTTATTTTCTGGGTCACACAGCTAAGAAGCCAGATTTAAACCCAGGTGTTCCTCACTACTCCTGCTACCTATTTTTTAAGTTTTATTATTTGCAGTTTACAGACAAAATAACAGAAGTTCAGAAAAGTTTAAGGACTTATTCAGGATCACATAGTGAATGTTGGGAGATGGAATTTAAATAGAGAGCTCTCTTTCTTCAAGTCGAACTCTCTTTCAACTTTTGCCACTAACTCTGGAATAAAGAATGAAGGACTACACACTACAAGAGAGATTTGAAAGTAAAATAATAACAAGTATGATCTAAAGAAAAAGTGTTAAAGAATTATTATTATAGTATAGCAAGTATTTACACAGTACAATAGTGCCAGGCACTGTTCAAATGTCATCTCCCCTGATCCCCACAACTCTGGGAAGTAGATACTATTATTATACCTGCAGTTGAAGAAACTGAGACAGAAGCTGTCTGAGGTCTCATAGCTAGTAAATGCTGAAGGTTGGATGTGAACCCAGATTTTCCTGATTCTGGACCTAACCACTATTCTACTTAGTTGCCCAGATACAGATATATTGTTTCAGAATACATATATATTGTTAATTATTGCTAAGTAATTCAATTCAATAAATATATTAAGTGCTAAACTGGGGATAAAAAATAAGTAGTTCCCAAGTTTTTCTTTGGTCTTTTTTTTTGTGGGATGAGATAAAAGACAGTATAACAGTAACATAAATAACATGTTCTCGGGTAGAACAAGATAAGTGCTCTAATACCATCATCAAATGCTATGGGGAATTGAGTGAGCAATTGATTACATTTGTTTCTGGGGCGTGGGGGGGGAAGGTGTGAGCAGAGAGGAACATCAGAAAAAACTCCATGCAGAAGGTGAAATAAGAATAGCCTGGGAGGATTGCTAGGATTTTACAGGACACATAAAGGGAAAAGACATTACAAATAAGGAGGACAGCATAAACAGAGCATGGGACATATTTGGGAAACAGCAAGCAGTACAGTTTGGCTGAAGAATAATTCAATTTGATAAACATGTTTAAATTACCCGTGAACTGATTCTTGGGTCTATTCTACTTTCTATCTGCTGTAACCACACTGCCTCTCTTTCATTTTTCCAATTACACATTAAAAACAATTTTTAACATTCATTTTCATAAAATTTTGAGTTCCAGAATTTCTCTTTCCCTGTACCTCTCCCTTCTTTAAGATGATAAGCAAATCCACTATAGGTAATATGTGTACAATCATGTAAAATATATTTCCATATTAGTCATGTTATAAAAAGCAGAATGGATGGATGGATTATGCATGTATCTGTATAAATAGAGAGAAGAAGGTATTATGAACCATATTACCAGCCCTATTCTTATTCAGTCTCTTCTTTTAAGCCATTCTCTAAACCACAAAAAAAGATATAGAGATAATATTTGTAAAGCCCTATATACACATTAATTATTACTACTATTATTTTATAACTATTATTGTTGTTGCTAATTTTTATTGTTTTACTTTCTCACCAGAAACGCAGTGTAGTGGCCAAAACCTTGTATATCTTGATCACTCTTAGTATTTCTCTCTTTTCATGATGAGTCCCAAAGTACATTGCCAAGCTTCCAAGCACCCAATCACTCTCTCTCCTTCCACACTCATAGCACACTCAGACTGGCTTCTAATTATCTCCAGATAATGTATGATGGAATTCTGGCTTTTCCCTGTTGCTCTTAGCCAACCACCACTAGGCAATTGCAAGCAGCCCCCCATAACAACCCACATAACATCAGAAGGTGAAAGTAAACCTAGTAGCATGACAACACAGGCAACTAGGTGGTACAATGAATAGTGCTGGGCCTGGAATCAGGAAGACTTTTCTTGAGTTCAAATATGGCCTCAGACACTTACTAACTGTGATCATGGCTAAGTCACTTAAACTGTTTGCCTCAGTTTCCCCATCTGTAAAATGAGCTGGAGAAGGAAATAGCAAATTACCCCAGTGTCTTTGCCCCCAAATGAGGTTACAGATAATTGGACACAATTGAACACAACCCAGTAGGAATGACAACATGTTACCTGTGTCTATGGTCCCTTCCAAATCCCATAGTGTCCCAAGGTAGGTCTAGAGAAGTTGTCAGGTGGCATTAATGGAGGAAATATTTGAACTCAAGATGAATCTTCCTGACTTCAGGTCCCACACTCTAGCCATCTAGTTGCCCAAAGTGCTATTTAAATGTTACCTATTAATATAATTGTTACCATTATCATCCACACCTGAGGATATCTCTTCCCCCCTTAGAATTCCAGTTATATTTATTATCTCCAATACTTATTCACCTCGCAGTTTCTAGTTAAGCTAAATCCTGTCTCAGACATATCCTAACTGTGACATTTATTAAGCACTTATTCTGTGAAGAGCACTATATTTGAAACTGAAGAGAATAAAAGTTTAGTAAAGACACTGACTTACACATTTTAGGGATGAACAGGGTTTGCTAGGGTCTGGTAGTGTGATTTTATCAATGTAGGGAACTTCCAGATGAGGAAATTCCCTCTATCAATGCACATGGGCAATTTGTGCAGCTTTGGAAATTTTGCAATTCCTAGAGCAAATAAGAAGGTAAATTTCTCCAGGGTCACACATGTCACACTCTACACACACTTTCTGATTCCAGTGTTGGCTTTCCATTCCCTCTACCTTGGTCCTTCTCACAATGGAAAATGACTCAGTTCCCTAAATCCCTTTCCCACAGGCCTCATAAGAAAACTGCTTTGTAAATGAAGCATTCTATAAATGTAAGATATTATTAAAGACAATTTCTTTTTTTTTTTTGCTTGTAGAATCCAAATAACAGTTTATTTAGGATTTCTTCTATGACACCTTTTAGTCTGATTATATTTTTATTTTTATTTTCTAGCCTTCCTTTTCCTTTAGCCTCAGTCCGTACATTAAGTTCTTCTCCCAGGTGCTAGGGAAGCTCTTTATTATTTTTTTTCAGGAATACTTGATTTTATTTATTTATTTATTTATTTTTTATTAAAGCTTTTATTTTTTTATTTTTTTATTTTTTTTTTAAATTTTATTTGCATAACATATGTGTGGGTAATTCTTCAACAATAACCCTTACATAGCTTTCCGTTACAAATTTTTCCCCCAACTCCCCACTCCTCCCCTAGATGGCAGGATATCCACTACATGTTAATTATGTTAAAATATTGGCAAATCGAATATATGTATACATATTTCCAAACTTGTCATTGTTGTGCAAGAAAAATCTTGTCTACACAAACGATATATCAGATAAAGGAAACACAATGTAAGCAAACATCAATCAAGGAGTATGAGAATGTTATGTTGTGGTCCACATTTCACATCCCTCTCTCTGGGTGTATATGGCTTTCTTCAGTGAACATTTCATTGTTGAAGAGAGCCATGTCCATCAGAATTGATCATCATATAGTACTGTTGTTGCCATGTACAATGATCTCCTGGTTCTGCTCATTTCACTCAGCATCAGTTCATGTAAGTCTCTCCAGGCCTCTCTGAAATCATCTTGCTGGTCATTTCTTACAGAACAATAATATTCCATAATATTCATATACCATAATTTATTCAGCCATTCTCCAATTGAAGGGCATCTATTCACTTTCCAGTTTCTAGCCACTACAAAAAGGGCTGCCACAAACATTCTTGCACATGTGGGGCCTTTACCTTCCTTTATGATTTCTTTGGGATATAAGCCCAATAGAAATGCTGCTGGGTCAAAGGGTATGCACAGTTTGATAACTTTTTGAGCATAGCTCCAAATTGTTTTCCAGAATGGCTGTATCCGTTCACAGCTCCACCAACAATGCATCAGT
>JAJPUD010000489.1:408050-457469 GCA_023553655.1 Myrmecobius fasciatus
ATATATATATATATATATATATATACATATATATATATATATATCATGCTTACTCTATGTCAAGTGCTGTGATAAGTGATGGAGATAAAAATAAAGGCAAAGCCATAGTCCTCCTTAAGAATCTCATCCCAATGGGGAGATTGCATGCAAATAACTATGTATGAACAAAATATGTACATTGTAAATAGAAGGCAATATCAGAAGGAAGGTATGAACATTGAGAAGGACCTGAAAAGGCCTTTTGAAGAGGAAAGATTATGAGCTGAGTATCAAGGAGGCCTTGGAAATGAAGCATTCCAGGGATGGCAAATGACCAGTGAAAAGTCATGATGATGGGAAATGGAGCAGCGTGTGCAAGGAATAGCAAGTAGGCCTAGGTGGCTGGATTGTGTAGTGTATGAAGGGGAGTAAAGGACAAGACTGAAAAGGTCAGAAGAAGCCAAGCTATAAAGAATATTTTAGATGAGCTCTAAGGTCAATTCCATCACAGTCTATGATCCTGGAATAGCAGACTGGCATTACAAGTACCCACATTTTGGCTGGGTCTACATTTTCAGATTTATCCCACACTAGTCTTCCTTATATATTCTAGCCAAATGCAAAATTTTAGTATGCTACAAACATGTCTGAAATCTTTTACCTCCAATAATTTATTCATTCCATCTCCTATTTCTATAACTCTCACCCCATCTGTGACTATTGAAATCCTACCCATTCTTCTAGGCCCATATTATATACCCCCAATCGAGGAGTTCTGGGAGAATATAACTTTCTTGAAGGTTTAGGACTGTTTTGTTGTTTGCTTTTTTATACTTAACAATTTCATGATCTCAAGAACAGAACACAGTTCTTGGCACAGTTTTTAAATGATACTTGTCAAATTCAGTTCAATTGAATTGCCTTTCTAGATCAGCAAGATGAAAACAAGAGCTGAATTTGACATCAGAAGACCGGAGGTTTTAATCTGGTTTCTGCTAATTATGACCTAGTTGACCTAAATCAAGTCAGTTAAATTTTTCTAGGTCTTCATTTCTTCATCTATAAAATGAAGGTGGTAAAAATGTGATTACTAAAGATGCCTTCTAAGACTAAATTTTGTGATCAGTTTAGCCAGAAGTGACTCATCTTAAAAATCCTCATAGCAATTTATTCATGCCTAACTTATGTACTTATTTTATTTTCTATTATAGTTACTTGTACATGTCATTTTACTTACTATGTCATAAACTTCTTGAGATTAGGTTTATTCATTGTTGTTTTCTTCTTCTGTGCTTAAGACAGTGTTTTGAAAATACAGGAACTTAATAAGTGCTTGTTCAATACCTATATTTAATTGCTGGTTGAATGATAATGTGTTGACTAAGTAGATCATGTTCAATCTGAAAGAAGGTCTCTAGTAACATTCCCTTTTATTTAAAATCTTTGTCTAGGATTTAAATTAAGAAATAGAAATGTGATGATTAAATTTGCAGCTGATCAAAAATTAAAGTGAATAGCTACTAGTTGGTACATAGTATAATAAAGTTTCAATAAGATTTCAAAATAATTAATGCACTAGAATTAAACAGAAATCAAATAGAGATAGATAGGCAGTTTCAAACTTAGATTTAAAACTCAAACTCATAAAAATAGAATGAGGAATATTTAGGGGATAGAAAGCATGGGTAGAGAGCATTTTTATGTGAAAAGACCTGGAGATTTTAGTTGACTGCTATCTCAATATGAAGCTAATTCAAATCTTAAGCTGCATCAATAGAAGTGCAATGTTCACAGTAGGAAAGGCAGCCTTCATTCTATGCTGGTCAGACCACATCTGGAGTATTGTATCCAGTGCTGCATAGTCCATTTGAAGTGAGACACTGACAAAATGGAGTACATATAGAGAAGGGCAACCATCCTGGTGAGTGTTCTGAAACGGTTGAAGAAATGCGGTTATTTAACTGGAAAAGAGAAGAATTATGGGGCCATTATAGCTGTCTTCAAATATATGAAGGATTGTGTTGTAAGACAGGAATTTTACTTCTTCTTTGTAACTGCAGAGCCCTGAAATGGGATCAATAGACTGATTTATAGGGAAGCCGGGTTAGGTTCCTGGAAAGGAAGAACTTACTAACATTTTTGTTGTTCAGTCATTTTAGTCAACTCTTCATGAGCCCATTTGGGGTTTTCTTGATAAAGATACTTCAATGGTTTGCCATTTTCTTTTCAATTTCATTTTACAGATGAGTAAACTGAGGCAAACAGGGTTAAATGTCTTGTCCAGGGTCACATTCCTAATAAGAATCTGATGCCAGATTTGAACTCAGGAAGTCTTTCTTACTCATGATAGACTAGCATGCTATCTACTGAGTCACCCAGCTGCTCATAGAAAAGCCTTGCCAATACAGACAAATAAGAAAGAAATGTTTCAGTACAATTAGAGTAGGCCAGAGGCATATACCTTGTAGGGCTATATCACAGAAGAAAGCTCCAAGGTAACTGGAAAGTTATATCTCATATCTTGGAAACAATCATATGACTGTTCTATTGTTATGGCAATTATGGTAGCAATTTGGAACAGGGATATTTTGATAAAAGTTTGTCAATTGGCTCTCACCTTTTAAGTTTTATTTGCATGAATAATATTTTCTCTTATAAATTTTTAAATCTAGATAATTATCAAAATGATTAACCAAGTTCTAATTTAGAGCATTTGCCACTTTCTGAGGTATAAATATTCATGCTCAATATTTAATGATCAGCTTTTTAAAGCTGATATGAGTTTGTTCCTGGCCCAGACTCAGAAACTCCAGGCCCTAATGTTCTGTTCTAAGGTGCCACAATTGGATTTAAGGATACAGCACTCTGAATTCAAAAGAATCATGGGAGGCACTTCTAAAATAAATAAGCCGGAGATTTGGGGGAGGAAATCCTAAAACCAGAGGCATAACCTGGGAACTGAAAGTAGGGCATCCCAGATGAACAAGATCTTCACAAAAGCATATCCAGGATAGAATCCCTTCATAGCACAGAATCTCATCTCAGGAACTCAGTCTGGAGAGATGAAAAAACAGAACACCAACTATATAAAGAATTATTACAAATACAGAGCTGTCTCTAACATCCAACCCTCAAAGAAAGAGTAATTCTACTGAGACAAAGAGAAAAAAATGGTCAAGACTATAGGAATACCTAGATCAAATGCAGAAGACAAAAAATAAAATAAAAATAAACCTCTGGCAGTAAGAATTAGAAAGAAAATACATAGTTTAGAATAGAAAATTGCATGCTTTACTTAAGTAAATGCATTCCATAAAATTAGAACAATACAGAGAGCAAGAAAGATTAGGACAAAATCAAATGACTGAAAAAATAGAACAAAATATAAAATATTTGCCATCAAAAACAACTGATGGTGAGCCAAGATGATTGATTAGGGGCTGCTACCTATTGTACTTTGACCTTTTGATCAGGTCACTTCTTAGAATACTATGTTCATCATTTCATTTTAAGAAGAATTTAACAAGAAGAGGTAGAGCCATGATGGTGAAAAAAAGGCTTCAGCCTCTCCTAAACTCTTTCCCAAACTTCTCCAAACACCTTTAAACATTTTCTCAAAATGAGTTCTAAAGACACAGAGAGAGGCAGAGAGACAGAGACAGAGAAAGACAGAGATAGACAGAGAAAGACAGAGACAGAGAGAGAAATAGAGAAAGACAGAGACAGAGAAATAGAGAGACAGAGACAGACAGGGAGAAGATAAATAGGATAGTAGAAAAGTAGAAAATACATAATTATCATTGTGATAATAAATTTCCAGCAAGTTTCTCTGATAAAGACCTTATTTCCTTTATTTCTTTATTTAACATGTAAAATAGCCAGCAATTTCTCAGAGACCTCTCCTAGAGAGCAATTTTACCTTAGTAACACATTATTCACCTTCAAGTGGGAACAAACAAAATCACCAAAGTAAAATGACATGCTACAGCTCAAACTCACAAAATAAAATATATATAGAAATAAGAACTATTCCTCAGTTGATAAATGGTCAAAGGATATGAACAAGCAGTTTTCAGATGAAGTAATAGAAGTTATCTTTAGTCATACAAAAATGCTCTAATATCTTTCATTTACTGATGATATAAATGCAAATTTAGAACAACTCTGATCTACCACCCCATACCTATCATATCAGTTAATATGATAGAAAAATAAAATGACAAATGTTGGAGAAGAAGTGGAAAAATTGAGACACTAATACACCGTTGGTTAAGCTGTATACTGATTCAACCATTCTGGAAATTTGCCCATTTGGAAATGTCCCCAAAGGGTTATAAAGCCACATAAAACTCCTTGATCAGGCAATAGCACTACTATGTCTGTATCTCAAAGAGATTTTTTAAAAAGGAAAAAGACCTTTGGTACAAAAATATCTATAGTATTCCTTTTAGTGGTGGTGAAAAATTGGAAATTGAGGAAATGTCCATCTAGGAAATGACTAAACAAATTGTGATATATGATTGTGATGTTACACTATTGTGCTTTAAGAAATGACAAGCAGGAAGATCTCAGAAAAACCTAGGAAAACTTACATTAACTGTTGTGAAAGTGAAATGAGAAGAACCAGAAGAACCCTCTATACAGTAACAGCAATATTGTATGATGATCCATTATGAATAACTAAGCTTTTCTCAGTGATACAATGATCCAAGGCAATTCTGAAAGACATAAAAATGCTATCCCCTCTAGAGAAAGAAGTGATGGAGTCTGAATACAGATAAAAGCATATTTTTTCTTCACTTTATTTTTCTTGGACCTTTTTTGTCTTCTTTCACAAAATGACTAATATGTGAATATGTTTTATATATTAATGTATGTATATAACCTCTGTCAAATTGCTTGCCTTCTCAATCTGACAGGGCAAGGGCAGAGAAGGAAGGAGAGAATTTGAAATTCAGAATTTTAAAAAATGTTAAAGTTGTTTTTGCATATATTTGTGGAAAATAAAATACCAAATTAATTTAAAAAAAAAAAGAACTTGATTAACTGGAATGCATCCAAATGATGGTGGCAAGGATGATAAGTAGAACTATAGGATTATGAACATGTTATGTCTGTTAAAGTCCCTAGAGCTGTCTAGCTTAGAAAGAGATGGAAGAGAACATGGTGGTTATGTTCAAGCATTTGAAGATCTTTCATGTGCAAGTATGATTAAAGTTGTTATTCTTGGCAGCAGAGGACAATTTAATATAAGAGAAGACTTTCCGCAAAGGTTTATGCTGTTACTGAATTGGAATTGTACATTTCTAATCACTAGAAATTTCCAAGTGGAGCTGGATGATCCCTTCAACAGAAATGTACTAAAGAGATTTCCTGTTCAATTGGACTTAACGGCCTCCACTTTGAGAGTCTATAAATTTTTGTTAATCTGTAAAAGTTGGACCTCCTGTCCTTCTCTTGATGTCTAGTCTTTTTTTCCTTTCTCTTTTCCTGAGGAGAGAGGAGAAAGGTTGGAAAGAAGGAGGATCATTACTGATTTGAAGGAAAAAAAGTTGTCAATATTCCCCTTTCTCCCATTCTGGTTACATAAGCAAGCTTTTTATTTTTTTTTTATCGGTCTCAATCCTACTTTCTCCTCCCTAGATGTCTCTGACACCATTCCTCCAAGGTTCCCCACAAAATTATCTTCATTATGCTAAGAGACAGAATTTCTGGGTTGGGATGTTAAGTAAGGGACTGTATTTCCCCAGGAGAAAAAATTGTTCTATGAGAAAAAGAATGCTGACCTATAAAGTAGCCAGCAACTTTGCAGAGAGCTCTCTTAGCCATTTTACCCTAGTAACACATCATTTACCCTCAAGTGGGAACAAACAAAATCACCAAAGTAAAATGACACTCTGGGGCTCAGCTAACAGCACCCCCTGCCATTTTAGGGACAGCTGCCTTCTTTTCTCAGGGCAGGACTTAACCTGACCTGGGCTGTGTTAAAAGGGAGGCATTGCATGCACTAGGTGGCAGAGAGGCAGTTAATGCCAGTATTGAGCTCTGGGGAGAGGAAAACAGAAAACTCTTACTGTCAGGCAATGAAGAGGAATATGGGAACTCCTGGGGGGAAACATGAACCCCTGGCAAAGCAGCTCCTTAGGAGGTGGAGAGAGCACTGTGGGAGTCTGAAAGCCCATACACACAAGTTCTTACACAACTGAGATAGGAATACAGGCAAGTGAATCTTTTGAATCAGTTTCCTAGCAACATAGGGGTAGTGTAATTTGGGGCATTTTGTTTTCATTGACTATAAATAGTGGCTCCTGAAAAGAGTCTGAGCAACTAAAAAAAGAGGGTGGGGGTGGGGGTGGGAAAGAAGAACTTACTGGTGGCTCATACTTCACTTTACTACTGAGTTCTGATAAGGAAAAAGAAAATAACCAAATCTACCTACTTGATAATATGTCCTGATAACCCATCTTTTCCAGAAGTTAAATATCAAAGGGGAAAAGATGAGGGGTCTATAGGACTATTCCTGGGCAGAATCTTGAATCAGAAAAGACAGACATTGACATCCATAGTCTAGTGGTTCTATGCCCTTTGTTTTCCTCAATGATACCTCCTTCCCTTTTGAAAATACCTTCAATCTCAAAGAGATCTGTAAGCTCAGTAACTCAGGTGTTCCCCTCAATGGTGCCTGACCCAAATGTGTGATTCTTGTCCATAGCCTCCTAAAAATTAAATACAGAAAGCTTGCCTGACTTGAAAGGATTCTAGTGGAATACTCTTCTGCCTGTCATTTCTTATTCTAGACAAAAGACCTTCGATTCTTGAAAATCTCTCTTACTCCTGTAGTCCTTAAAAGTTCCTTATTGGTTTCATATAGCCAGTTCATACCTACCATGTACCTCTTTACTATCTTCTGTATGGTATTCATTTTTAATTTTTTTTTACAGATAGTTATGTTCTATGTGTCATTTTCATATATCCACAGATCCTTTATATTAAGCTGGAAATGATTGATGATTCTTTCATTGTGATCATTTGAGAGTCATTATGTATTATCTATAATATCTATGCCCATCTTGTGAGCTGTCCTTTCCATATTTCAAATTATCCCCGTCCATCAACCTGAGGCCTCTAAAGAAGAAACCAAGATCCTCCCAGAGCCTAAAAAGCCAGGAGATACTGGTTACTTGGAAGATGTTGGAGCAGTGGTGTTTGCAGATAGAAGCGGAGGAAGGGAAGTACCTAATCATCCCTTGATTCCTGTCTACTGATCCTCCAGTGAAGAACAGAAAAGAAGAACCTATAGCCGCTGATGAGCTGATACACCCTACTAAAAAGCAGTCAGAGATTGCTGCCATAAAGAGAAGTGAGAGTGGAAAAGTATCAACATTGGGAGGGGCCCCAAGTTCTCTTGATCTGTTTAAATTTTGGTGTTTCAGAAGGCTGTGATTAGGAGAGGGAGGGGAAGCAGGGAACTGAAATGGCACTTTCAAGCTCTATTACATATACTTACATTGACAGCATTGGGGATATTTGATAGTTCCAGGTGGCAGTGGCTAATAAGAAGTAGATTCACTTAATTCATTGATTGTTTTCAGGAATTCATGGGTATAGGTTATCCCAAATGACCAAGAGTTATTAACCTTTTCTTGTAACTTTTGGCAGTCTGTTGAATGGATCCCTCAGCTAGATGACTCAGTGGAGAGAGAACTAGATTTGGAGTCAGGAAAACCTAAGTTCAAATATGGTCTTAATCACTCACTAGCTATATGAATCTGGGCAAGTCATTTAACCCAGTTTGCATCAGTTTCCTCATCTATAAGATGAGATGGAGAAGGACATGGCAAACTACTCTACTATCTTTGCCAAGGAAATTCTATGTATGGGGATACAAAGAGTTGGGTATGACTAAATGACTGAACAACAACAGATGAACCCATTCTCAGGGGAAAATGCATAAAATAAAACACAAAGGGAATAAATTATATTGAAGTTTCATCATTATATATGTTTTTAAATCCATGAGTCCTAGGTCAAGAACCTGCTATAAACTAGTTAAGGGTATCCCAGGTCTAGAAGCAAAAGTGGATGTGTAATCCACATGGCAAATAACTAAATAGTTATCATTAGTCTGGTGTTTTAAGGTTTTAAACATTATGAATATTATCTCATTTAATCTTTACAATAACCCTGAGAGGTAGATGTGATTAATAATAATAATCGATAACCCAATTTTACAGGTGAGGAGAAGTTAAGTGACTTGCCCAGGCTTGCTGTCACACAAGTAATATCTGAGGTTAAGATTTGAACTCACATCTTTTTGACTACAAATCCAGTGCTTTATCCACTGTGCCACCTAGCTGCCAGATGGCAATTCTTTTAGCAGGAAATTAACATTTTCCTACTCTTTTGTTTCTTTGGTCACAAAGAAACTAAATAGAAAAGTCATGATTGCATGGTTGATTTTATTTGTGTTTTTTCATACTCATATGATCAAAGTCCATTGAAATATGTGAAAAGGCATAGTTGTTTTGTTTAGTTTAGTTTTTTTTTTAATGAGTAGGGGCTCAAACCATTAATCAAACTCAATAGACCCACATAGAGTTACATCCCTGGCCTAATGAAGTGAATCCTTGGAGAGTCATGGTGTGCATTGGCTAAGCCAGCTTGGAACTGTCCAGTGTTTATTTCCTTTTGTTAGCACACTCATGGCCTGCAGTAACACCTGATAAATTATGACTCAGATATAATTATCCAGCCCTAAATGCTTTGCTGCTGTTGCTGTTATTCTGCTGTTTTTCAGCCACATCTGATTCTTTGTGATTTCATCTGCGGTCTTTTTTGGACAAATAGATGGGAGCAGTGTGCTATTTCATTCTCTATTTCATTTTACAGATCAGGGAACTGAGGCAAAGTTAAATGACTTGCCCAGGTCACACAGCGAGGAAATGTCTGAAGCTGAATTTCAGTTGACTCCAAACCCAGCAGTCTATCAACAGTTTTAAGTTTTAGTCCAATATTGCCGATCATCTATTTGGCATCTCTAGCTGTTCTTTACACATCTCCAACTCAACATGAATTCATTGTCTTTTCTCCAAAACCCAGGTCTCTTTCTAACCTTGTAATTTTGATGAAGGACCTCTAAACTTTTTTTATCCAGTTTTACATTCTTGGAATCCTCCTTGACTCTTTACTCTTTTTTATCTATTCTTTTATTATAACATATCCTACAACCATCTCCTTTCCTTTCACAAGTCAAAAATCCCAGTCCTGGTCTCATTGCTTCTCTTGATCATTGTAAAATCCTCCAAAATTATTCTAGTTCCTACAATATGTCATTTCCCTGAATTCATGTCTCCTCTTTCTAATCCACCCTTCTCTCTGATTTTTTCATATTGATCCATAATCTTAATTTTTCATTGGTTTAAATGACAACTCATCTATACCTTCTCATCCAGTGCAAATCTTGTCTACTGCCTCTCACAAAATCACCATGGAAAATCCACCCTGAAATGCTGGAATCTCTCCTCAATTTCTCCCGATGTTGACAGGTTAACAATAGAACCCTCGGGCTGCCCAGTAGCTCCCATTCATGCCTTGTGAGCAGCCAACCTTCTCTACCAACCATATAATTTTCCTTGTTCCATGTATTGCCATGGTTTAAAAAAATTATGACAAGGACGTCAGTGGATTGATGTATGTTTCTGTTAATTAGGTACTATGGTTCTCAGAAAACAGAATTGTTTGGTTATCAGTGCTATATTTAGCTTTTTGCAGCATGTTGCAATCTGCCAGATTACTGTTCCACTTACAAAGCTTCAGGAGCTTAAGGTCTCTCCCACAGGAGTAAGACTTCACCAAAGTCATCCCTCATACACAGATATTCCTTATGCTCTAACCATGTCACTCCTCTGCTCAACAAGCCTGAATGGCTCCCTGTTGCCTCTAGTAAAATACAAATCCCTCTAGAAAGGCCTTCATAATTTTGTCCCCATATATCTTTCCAGAATTATTGCCCTAGATTTCTACTCACATATTCTATAATAGTTGGTCCAATTGTTCTCTTCTCTATTTTCTGTGTATAACATTGCTTTGTTTCCATAACTTTATATAGAGTTTTTTTCTATCCCTTGTCTCCTCACCTTCATCACTTAGAAACTTCCTTCAATGTGTGAGAACCTTCTGCATCTTTCTAGCTGATAGTGCCAAATTCCATCAATGAAGCTACTTATTTACATAAACTAATTGTGTATGTAAATGTAATTTCTCCCAGTAGAATGTAATCTCCATTTGTGCAAGTACTATTTCCTTCTTTGTTTTTGTATTCCCAGCTTTTATCATGTTTCCTTGTACATTCCAGGCTCTTAATAAATGTTTTATCAATGAATCAATGGAGTTTTAACTCCAGGGGTCAGTAAATCTAGCATCTTTGCATGGTATGCTAGGTGGGCTCAGGTCTGAGACTGACATCAGGAGGATATCAATTCAAATCTGGCCTCAGACACTCACTAGCTTCATGAACAAGTCACTTAGTTTCTATTTGCCTCAGTTTCCTAATCAGTAAAATGCAAATAATAACAGCACTTGGCTCCAAAGTTTGTTATAAGGTGCATTGAACAGCATCTGGAACATGGTAAGTGTTACATAAATGCTACCTATGATGAAGATGATTTGCAGGCATGTAAAAAAAAAAATTAAAAAAAAAAAAACTGGCCAGAGCAAACTTCTAGCTGCCTCCGGTTCAGTACTTTTTCCTAATTCCACTGGACTCTCTGACAATCAGCATCCTCTCCCTCATTCCTCTCACTAATCAAAGACAAAGGATTTTTAACCATAGCACACTTATTTTAAATGATTTCCAATTACAGTGAGAAAAGCAAGTTTCATCTGATATTAGAAATGAATTTTTGGAATCATGAGCAAATGACTGAATTTTGCATTTGACTTTGGATAAAGAAAAAGAGTGGCAGCCTTAAGCGAACCAAGGCTGGTGACCTGGGGCCCTGCTAGCTAAGATATTCAAGCTCAGCAATTCTCTTCTGAGTCATTTTCCTCGGCTGCCAGATCTGAACAATGACATTCATCAACTTTCTAGAAATGTTATAAGGATCAACTAATGAATCATGGTGATACATTTTTGTGGATACAAAAATACTTTATAATGTTTAAGAGACCCAATTCTATGGTGCATTATGATTAGCTCTCCCTTCTCTCTCCATTCCTCCTCAAATCCTACACACACATATACACACACACACAAACACACACATACACACACGTATACACACATATGACTCCATTATCTGTAGGAAGAGGAAATAGAAGTGATAAACAGACATTAAAACATCATATATAGGTGAGAAGCTTAGAGTGGAAAGAGCTTTGAAAATTAATTGGAAAAGGGAATAAATAGGTTTGTCAAATCCCAATGATGCAGTAACCTACTTTTTAAAGATTATATTGCAATAAGAAAATTGGTTAAATCTGAGATGCTCTTCTTCACTTTTCTTATTTTTTTTGAAAGGGTTATGTTTTATTCAACAAGATTTAACCTACTTGAAATTCTTATTCTAGTTCCTACAATATGTCATATTAATGTGGCCTGTTTTGCTTTGTTTGGTACAAGAACTAGCTTGTAGCGTAACAAAGTTACCTGCTTGGTTTATCTGTCTACTCTTTCATCACTATCAAAGTCATTTTTGTTTAGAATTGAAGTTAAAAGAAAAAAAGAGGTCAGAGGGAGTTGAAGAGGGCCAGGATTATGTGGAGTGGGCATTAACAGTGTGAATTGTTTTGATATCTTGGAGGAAAGCAGAGGTGGTAGCTTTTTATACTACAGTAATCCTTTTAAGGAGGGCTGAAAATACAGCAACTAGTTTTTATTTCCTCATAATTTAAAGAGTAAACATAAGAGATTGTTGTTTGACAACTTCTAAATGTTTTCCTGTTGCATAACTTTCTTACAACTCACCCCATTCAGATTTTTTGGTTCTGGTAGATTCCTTCTGAATTATTAGAATCCTGCTCTGATAAAAACATGAATATAGGATCTCAAAATTAAGTGAAGATATTTTTATCAGCAAAAACAATCATAGGAATAGAGATTGAGTGTGTGAATTCATTGGTGTAGGGAACCTCTATTAATTCAGGTTGCCATCATTTTTGCAATTTGGGATCAGAGATAGTTATCTAGAACTCTGAGTGGCTCAAGGACTTGTCCAAGGTCATACATATACAGTAAATTCCTCTATCAAAGTACCTTCCTGGGTATTTCAAGGATATATCAGCAATATACAAACAAGCCTTGACATGTCCAACTAAGCTAACTTCAAAGGAGGGACCAAGAAGGCAATATAGTTTTGCCAGATAAAAACAATCCAGTTTTATTACCAGTATGGCCTCACAGCAATGATTTTTTGGGGAGGAGTAGGTTGGAGGGGGAGCAGAGTAATTCTGGAAGATCATTAACCAATCATATAGAAATTGAGATCTGCATTAATGAGGAGTTCCTACATCAAGAGAGTATTTAAATTTTTATATTGTCTTTGGTAGGATTCAATCTACTTGAAATATATTTTATTATTTCTAATGTGTCATATTATAATTATGACTTGATTATATTTGCCAATGAAAGACAGTATTAGCATGGGTTAATATAATTCACAGATAATTTCTTCTCAAAGATTAAATATCCAGCTTTTGACTAAGATCATGTATGTAATATCTGTCCTTACTTTAATATATATGATGTAATATATACAAATAGATTAATGGAATTTAACATTTATAAATATCTATAATTACATATATATGCAAATGTGTGCTTCATGTTTATATATGTATTGGTATGTGAAATGGCATTTCAGAATGAATTTTTCCTCAACAATTTCATACTTGTTTTCTGATTCCACATGCTGTCTAAGCTAAGACTGAAAATCTATTTCCAGATCATGTGTTACTAAAGCTTATTTAGTCTGAAATCTCAACAGAAAGAGTTTCAAAATTCATATTATTTTGTGAAGTGATGTTTTCAGGGAAGTTATGGCAGATCCCTCCCTGAAAAAAAAAAAAAAAAAGAAATGTAGCTATGACATACTTTTAAGGTTAATATGGATTATTAATATTAATATTTTCTCTATCACTTTTAAAAGTCTAGACAATCAACAAAACAAGAAACCAAGTTCTGATTCTCAGTATTGGCTGATTTTCAAGGTGTAAATGCTCATGCTGAAAATTTCACAATTGGCAGTTAGTTTGAGCTGGCACTAATCGATCCCAAGATATTTTTTCAAAAATTGCAAATGATTGATAACCAAGTGCTATTTCTCATACAAAATTTTTTCTTCTTCTAATTGTTGATATAGGACCACAGTTTTAGTTCTAGGAAGGACATCACAGGTCATGTAGTCTAACACTCTCATTTTAAAGATAAGGAAATTAAACAGTAACAGTAGAGATTTGCACTCAGGTCTCCTAACTGCAAATCTAACACTCCTTCTGCCATTCTGTCTGTCAGTATTTTCCCCTTCTCCCCCAAAATAATTGTTTCATATTTACTTTGCATATCTTCTGTACTTAATTATCTATCTATCTATCTATCTATATGTTGTTTCCTTCTATCCACCCCACCCCGAATATAGAGTAGAATATAAGCTCTGAAGATTAGAAGAAATATTATTCTCCAATAGAGATCAGGAGAAATATTGAAAGTCTCACTGAGAAGAGACTCCTGTAGCTTGGAGTGACTCATTGCTCAGGAGCCAAGGTTGTTATCATCCCTATCCCTTACTTAGGGTCTTTAAAGCAGATTTAAAAATAACATATTTTTCTCCCTGATGTTGGCTTTAATCACAATTAGGGATGCTGAGGGGTTCAAAAGGAAAACACTCATCCAGAATTTTAGCTGGTATTTGTTAGCCATCTAAGAGTCAGATTGTTGATGCAGCTTCAATAATACTAATTACCACCCTAAGCTCCTTAAGTACACAATTCCAGTTACCAGGTATTCAAGGAGATGAACAGGTTTTCTTGGGCTAGGCTTTACTTCATTTCCTATTGCCCCAGAAAAGGGAAAGTTATTTGTACAGATTTAAGGTGTGGCCTTGATGAATAGTGCCTTGTGCTTGCACCACACCTATCTCTAAGGCTTGTGAAGGTCTTACCTGCTGAGTCTCTTTCAGTTTCTCAGCTTGTGGCTAGGCTTCAAAATGGAAAATCAAGGCTAAGCTTATTATCTCTGTTACCCCTGACTGGTTCTGTTACTGCTGAACCTCTGAATGACTACATTTATCCCTGTGGAAAATGGATTTCATAATTGGAAGACTAGCAAGGATATTGAGAGGACATCTAGTTCACCCTACAGCATTTAGGAAGAATTGCATCTCTCTGTGGTCAGTTATAGTTATTTGTCTGTGTTTCTCTCCATTTCTCCCGTTTTGGGAGGTAACCATTTTTTAAATATCAAATTTGGGTGGGTGGGTTGGAATTGTTTCCCCCTCATCATTGTCAAGAATCAAAATAAAATTAATGATTCTGGGGATCTCTAAATAAGCCTTATATAAAGGTGTATTTCTCCCAAGTGAACACATCAACTTTTTAAATTTAATTTTTATTGATGTATTTCATCTTCACTTCTGAAGAGAAGATTATATACATCTTCACACTTGCTCAGAAAAGTGGGGAATAAAGGGAATGGGGACCTGTTTGGATCTATGAGACCTGAGGAAAAGGGGGCAAGGATCTAGCTGAGGCAGTTCTTTTTCCCAAGTCACTTGGGACAGAGATTGCTGGTAATAATTTGATTGTTCAGCACAGTAGGAAGCCAAGAAAGCTTCAAATTATAGCCCCTAGAGAAGCCACTATCAAAAGAGAAAGAGTCAGGAAATGAAAAATAGGGGATAGTAAGAAGAGAAGGTGTCATAGAATGATTTGAACTGGAATTTGAAAAACTGGTAAGATTTCAACAAATAAAGAAGGTCAGTCAAAAAGAAAGAGGGCAAGAATAGAGCACAAAATCAGTAAAGGCACCAAAACAGAAAAGTACAGGATATATTCAGGAAAAGGTGAGTAATCTATTTGACTGAATTATAGAGTAGGAAAAAGGGAGTGATGTAAGATAAGCCTGGACAAGAAGATTGGTATTACATTGGGGAAAGTTTTAGGATAATAACAATGTCAGTTGTACTATCTAAATTTGTAAGTTTGGAATGAGTGACTAGAGGCAGGAAGACTGGTTAAGTATCTGTTGTAAAAGTTCACTAAGAAATAATAAAGGATCAAATAAGAGTCCTGGCAGGGGAAAAGCAAGAAGTTGAATTCAACAGAACCCAAGAGATTGGGGAACTGGATAGAATGAAGGAGTCAAACATGGCACAGGATTTCTAAATCAGGATAGCTGGGGGAATTATTAAATCATTAAAGTAATTATGAAATAAGAACTTGGAACCGGTTTATAGTTGTCCTGTGCTCCTCCCCAAAGGAAAATTGGAAATTATTACCAAATTATAAATATAATCTCTCTTACTTTTTCTTTCTTTTCCTCTCTCCTTATTATCTTTATTTATTATGTATTTGGTATAAATAAGAACCCTGCATTTATTTCCAAGACACTTTTAACTACAAACGATTAGCACATATCATTATAAGGTTCATATCTACTTTTATGCAGGAAAAGGCACTTTCTTCCCTACTATTCAATCATTTTATGATTAGCAGGAGTTTTAGCTCTGGGACTTGCTATCTACTGAGAAAGACTACTTCCAGTTGCTAGATTCTTTGACTCCTCTTGGAACTAGCTTAACCCAACCCTCCAATGATTGCTGCCAACCCTCTTCTGTTGCAAAATTACTGCCAGTAAAGGCTTTACACTCCAAGAAGCACAAGGGAAATAATGAACAAACTTGATCCTCAGACCTGATTATCAGAGGGGGAACCAACTTTTTAAAGGTTTCTAGGATATGACTGATCCTTTAGGCAGCCATTTATTCTAAATTCCTTGTGTTCTTATTTCTTGCCTTCATCTAGAGGACTGTCAGGTTATCTGGTTAATTGAGGAACTTCTTTTAATTAGTTTATCAGGCTAAAAAGTTGAAGCAAGAATGAATATATCTATATCTATATGTATTTATATATACATATATACACACATATACATACATATATGCATATGTGTATATACATACATGCATAGGCAGTGGTTTTTTCCCCCTTCTTCATCTCTTTTTAGCTTAAAATGTTTGATCAAATTCTTAAGACTTTAGGCAAATATATATTTTATCAGCTCTTATTAGGTGCAATCTATCTTTGCCCAAGACCTACATTTTAAGCCAAATTCCAGAGACTGAAATCTGGTTTTTAGGCATTCTCTTCAATTATCTATTTACTTGTCATTTCTCACATTCTCTTCTGAAACCCCTCACTTAAATCTGCAATGGTAATTAAAAAAAAAAAAAGATCATTCATGCCCTGAAGGTCTTCAATTCCTTGCTCAGAATATATAAAGAATGTTCCAAAGTCAGGAGAGGACGAGGTAGAAATTCTGCCTTTAGGTGCATGTATCACTTTGTTTTCATAATACAACTGGACCCCACTCTTCTTTTTTCCAATTTGGGGGCTCAGTTCTTTGATTTTTGTATTCTTCCCTCAGGATTGGTTAGTAACATTCTTCTGTGGAGGACATGCTGCTGCTTCCTTAGAGAATGCAAGAAAAAAGGACTTTTAAAAAGTTCCCATTACTTGGAGGAAGCTAGTCCAGGAAGACTTGAATTTAAATTTGACCTCAGGATATACTGCACAACTTAACAACAAACTCATTACTTATCTCCAAGCATTCAGTACTGCTTTGAAGCAGGGAGGTGAAAGGGAACAGTAGTGTTTTCTGTTCCCTTTCACCTCCCTTCTACATTCTTCTACTATCTAATCTCTTGACACAGATCAGGAATCTCTTTTGCTTCATTAGTTCCATTTTTTTTTTTTTAAATCTTGAAGGCATTCCATTTTTTTAAAGGAAAATTTCTTTATATATATATATATGGGAATAGGAAGCATTTCTTTCTTCTTCTTTTTTTTTAATCTTCACTTTTACATTTACAGCTATTTGGCCATGGGGAAAAAATAGAAACACTGCCTACTCTATACAGGTCACAGATAAATTATGCTTGGCCTCTATATTTTCTAGAAGTGAGATCACTCATCTGTTGCTCTTGTTATGAACTCTGGTGGCCAAATCTGTGATGTTTATTTTTTAACTTAAATTCACTTATTTTATACCTCAATAAATATGAAAAAAGCCCATACCTTCAAACAAACAAAATAAAAGATTACGAAATTCACTGAAAAGGTGGGGGTGTGCTATAACATGTATAATTGAATATCAACATCAATGAAATTAAAGATCCAATGAAGCATTGAAATAATGAAGAATATAACAGGATTTTTTAAAATAGAAATGAAATTTCATCTCTTTTGGAATTCTGATAGATTACTCCCCTCTCTAGTTTGTCTTTTTGTATGTATTATGATCCACTTGAAATTTATTATAGGTATATGATCTTAGTTGTGGATCTGATCTTATATATAACCACACTTCTATCCAATTTTCTCAAAAGTTTCATTAAATAATTTCTTTCCTCAATATTTTAGATGAGCCCACAGTAGGTACTTAATAAATGTTCATTGATTAATTGGTTGAATTTATATTCTTAGATTACTCAAAAGTTATTGTATGCTTGTGGTCCTACTTCTGGATATCAATTTTGTTCAATTTACCAATTGTTTTTTTTTTTTTAATAGTTCAGTATGGTGTTAATAATTATCTTTGAGATATAATCATGCAAGATCTGCTTCCTACTTTTTATTTCTCACAATGCTTTATGATTTTTTTCTGTTCTTCCAATTAAATTTGATTATTATTTTAATTCTACAAAGTTGCCTACTGATGTTTTGGTTGTACTGCATTCAATTTATAAATTAATTTGGACACTGTCATCATTTATATTTTACTTGTTCTAATTAGTGATTTTATATTGGCTCTTTCTTGAAACTAATTCTTCTTTTATTTCTGCTTAATTTTTTAAAAATGATTTTGGTTTAATTCATTTTACAACTCTTTTTCTTTGTGTGATAGAATTCATTCCATTTGTATCAACACATAGCTGCTAAATTTGACCTTTCTGTCATCAATATTAATCCTTTCTCAAACTTAACACAAAACTATTAAAAATTTCTACATTTTGCGTGACTAATTTTTTTTTTTTTTTGGTGAAAATTTGACTGTTCTCTCCATTTTAGGTTGTAATTTTGCATTGAAAGTACTTGTCTCTCTCTTTTATCCTTATTCTACTATTCTTCTTTGCTTTTAATCTTCATATTCAAATTTGTTATTTTGTTATTGTTTCCTCCTCTCTTTATTCACCTCAAATCCTATCGTGTCACTAAATAGTTAATTAAAACAACACTATTATTATTTTATCCTCTGCCTGTGGTTATGGTATTAATATTATAGGTGATTAATCAGAGTTGTAAGACATCTTTTGATTAAAGTTAAAAATAATTGAATGACCCAAATCTATTTCCAGAGTTTTTCAATTATTCCTTCTTCTAAGAAATTATTCAAAGATCTTGGATAATTCAGTTAGTTTTCCAAGTCTAAGTTATTCTGAGGTTAGATGAGCCTTTTTTCTATGAGTAGCTCAAAATTGTTTTAATTTTTAAATATCCATCTTTGTTTTAGGAATCTTTTTTTTTTTTTTAAACATGAGATACCCCTTTCCTAGTTGCTGATAAGATTTACTTTTTCTTTGAAACAATGGTCCCTTGATGTTTGATGAATAAATTGAATTTTAGGCTGATTTTCTTTTTTTCCTTTTTAGTGTTCTGTGATTTCTAGAGATTTTTACTATGTTCCACATTTTCAATATTTATGGGGAAAATTTCTTGTGTGATTCCTGAAATATAGTTACAGATTCTTTTGTACTTCTTAGAGTTTGGAAAGTCAAATTATTCCTGTTTTCTCTTTTTTGATTGGTTATCCAGATCTAAAATTTTCATCTTAATTTCTTCCAAATATTTTCCAAGATAAATTATTTTCTGATTGTGTATATGTGGGGGCAGATAGATGGACAGTAGCTATAATACTGGGCCTAGAGTCAAGAAAACCTGAGGTTCAAATATGGCCTCAGATACTAGTTGTGTGACCCTAGGTAAGTCCCTTCACCCTGTTTGTATCACTTTTCTCATCTGTTAAATGAGTTGAACAAGGAAATAGAAAACCACTCCAGTGTCATTGCCAAGAAGCTTGTCTAATGAGGTCATGGAGAGTTGGATATGACTAAGAGTGACTAAACTAAAATGTGTGTTTGCTTCTGCACTTTCTTCTATCATTCTGTTTTCTTGAAAAATAATTTATATTAAGATGACAAGGATATACCTGAAACCATGCTCTATGAGGAATTGTTGGAGAAAACGAGAATGTCTAACAGGGTAAAGAGAACTGGGTAGGAGTGCTGGTGGTGGTGGTAGATAAAGTAGACAGAGGGTAGAATATGATCACTATCTTTAGATATTTGAAAGGTAATTGTATATAAGAGGAAATACATAAGGTCACACATTTAAAGTTGGAAGGAACTTTAGAGGACACATAATAGTGCATCCCTCTCTTTTTTTTCAAATGAGGAAATTCAGGCATAGGGAGGTTGAGATGGAGCTAGGTGGTGTTGGATATTTGTAATTCTTGTTGTCCACTCATTTCAATCACGTCTGACTCTTTTTGACCCCCCTCTGGGGTTTTCTTGGCAAAGATACTGGAGTGGTTTGCCATTTCCTTCTCTAACTCATTTTATAGATGAGGAAACTGAGGCAAACAGGGTTAAATGATTTGTCAAGGATTACATAGCTAGTAAGTGTCTGAGACCAGATTTGAATTCATGAAAGTGAGTCTTTTTGACTTTAGGTGCAGCATTTTATCTGCTGCATTACCTAAATGGAATATGCTACCACAAAGTATAGTAAGCGACCTTTCATGTGAAGTGTTCAACTAAAGACTTGGATCTTATAGAAAGGATTCTTGATGGACCCAAGGGGAGGAAGGAAAATTGGATGATTTTGATTCACAATACTTTTATTTTCCACAAGGCTTTTATTTTTATTCAGACAAGATTTTTTGTTTTCCAGACAAAATTGTTTTGTTTTTGAGACAAATTTCATTTGATATGGTAATTTTGGTTAGAGGCTTAAGAAAAAGTAATGGCCTCTACTAATCTGAATATTCCCAGTCTGAGACACCTGAAAAGAGTCCATGCATCTGGGAGGGATAGAAAGGAGTAAGAAATCTATGATGATCCTTCTTTCTTTCAATTGCATTTTTTTCACCAAGCAGTTACTTAATTAAGAAAAAATAAAACTGCTTTGAATGACAAAACAAATTTGAGCCTAAAAATGTAAAATCAATGGACAGGAGTTCCAAGAACTGAAAGCTCATCTAGCTATTGAACAATTTCGGGATGGAAGAGTGTAAATATGCCATAATTTAATTCTATGAGGATTATCTTCATGACTATCATACTTTCTTATTGCAGAAAATCTCATTTATATTTTCCTTTTGACTGTTCATGCATTTATATGGGTAATCACAGATTAAGAGGATTTAATTACAAATTAAACTCTTTTTTCTTTCTTTTAAACTGATTTCTAAAGATGAGAATCCAAAGAACATGTGAATGAGGGAAATAGTGAAACGTGGAATGGAGAAGACTCTAGGGCTTCTGTCTGACTAAACAAATACATTCTAGAGATGAGGGAGGATTTAGTGTTTGGAATGTTAAAATTCATTTTAATTCAATTCAACCAAGATTTACTAAAGTACTTACTATGAACAACTATCATGCAAAACACTGGCAATACAAAGACAAAAATGAATTCTCCAAGGAGAACATATTAAAGAGGGATTCTATGCTGTTATCAAAATTCTATCTAATTAAAAAATGAATTTGAGTTATTCAAGCTTGTTATTGTATAAAAATAGAAACTATAGTATTATATAAAATCAATGTCATAATTCAACCACTTACCAAATTTACAAATGACACAAAGCTCAGAGGAATAACTAATATCCTAAATGACAAAGCCAAATGTTTACATGTTTAGAATATTGAGCTGAATCCAAGAAAATAAAATTTAATAGGGATAAATGTAATTTCTTACAATTCAGAAAAGTAACTTCAAAAGTACTTAGTAAGACATGCTTAGACCACAGTTTGTCTGAAAGCGATATGGTAATTTTGGAAAAATCTTAACTCAATATAATTCAGTAAATCCAGTAAAATATTAGGCAAAAAATTTACTTATAAGATAAGGGGAGCCAATGACAGACCCAAGTTTCCAGTGGAATAGTGAGTTCACTAAAAAGCAGGGCCATAATGAAAAGACTTGAGGGGCTAGCAAATATGTTCTGAAACATTGTGTTCAATTTCAGCATTAGCATTTAGAGAGAGATTGAAAACCTGGTGAGAATTCAGGAAAGACAGCCAGAATGATAAAGGGACTGTAGTGGGACATGAGGTATATTAATTGGACAAAACTATCACTCTTTGCAAATGATATTATGGTATACTTATAGAAACGTAGAGAATAAACTAAAACGTAGTTGAGATAATTAACAAAGTTAATTATTAAAGTTATTAATCAATTAACAAATAATTAACAAAGTTAATTAACAAAGCTTTAGCAAAATAACAAAGGACATACAACAAACCCATATAAATTATCAGCATTTCTGCATATTACCAACAAAATTCAGCATAAGATGGAGAAGTTCCATTTAAAATAACAGTAGATGAAAACAGTTACAAAACACTTTTCATACAAATAAAGTCAAAGCTAAACAATTGGGAAAATATTAATTCTCTTGAGTAGGCTGATGCAATGTAATAAAAATGACAATTCTATCTATATTAATTTATTAATCCAGTGCCATACCATTCAAACTACCAAAATAATTTTATAGAGCAAGGAAAAAATAATAATAGAAATCAACTGGATGAACAAAAAATCAAGATTATCAAGGGAATTAGTGAAAACCAGTGTAAAGGAAGGTAGCCTATTTGTACTAGATCTCTAACTGTATCATTATTAATAATAATAATAACTAATAAATATCATTAACAATAACTACAAACTATTATTATTAACATCAAAGTAATCTAGCGCTGACTAAGAAATTGAATAGTGGATCAGTAGAATTGATTAGGTGCATGATACCTTGTAGTAAATGACCATAGTAATTAATCTAGTGTTTGATAAACCAAAGATTCAAGCTTTTGGAACAAGAACTCACTGTTTGACAAAAACTTCCAGAAAAACTAGAAAACAGTTTGGCAGAAACTAGATATAGACCAACACATCTCACTGTATATCAAGATCAAAAGGGTACTTAATTTAAACATAAAGGGTGATACTATGAGAAAATTATGGAATAGTTTACTTATCAGATCTATGGTGAAGGTAATAATTTATGACCAAAGAGATAGAGAGCATCATGATATGTAAAATGTATTAATTTTGATAAAATTAAATTTTAAAAATTTTCCATAAATAAAACCAATGCAGCAAGGTAAGAAAAACAACAGAAAACTGATGGGGCAGCATATTTATGGCAAGTGTCTCTGATAGAGGCTTAATTTCTCAAATATATGGGGAACTGAGTCAATTTTTTAAGCATTCAAGGCATTCTTCAACTGATAAATGGCTAAAGGATATGAACAGTTTTCAGAAGAAGAGATCAAAATGATGTAAAGCCATATGAAAAAGTGTTCTAAATCACTTTTGATTAGGGAATGCAAATTAAAACAACTCTGAGATATTACCTCACACCTATCAGATTGGCTAATATGACAGAAGACAAAAATGACAAATATTGGAGGGAATTTGTGAAACTGGGATACTTAAGCACTATTGGTGGAGTCATGAATTGATCTAGCCGTTCTGGAGAACAATTTGGAGCTATGCCCAAAGAAGATCCAGCAATACCAGTACTAGGTCTGTCTCCCAAAGAGATTTTAAAAAGAGGAGGGAAGGAAGAGATCTATTTGTACAAATATATTTTTAGTAGCTCTTTTAGTGGTGGCAAAAATAATAAAGTGGGGAATGGCTGAACAAGTTGTAGTATATGGTAATAACAGATTATTGTGCTATAAGAAAGACAGTTTATCATGACCAGAAACAAATAAAAAACAAAGCAAAACAAAAATGCTGAATGTGAAAATCTTGGACCAGGGATATAAAACTATTTCACAATGGCCTGAAATTTGTTCAAAGATAAACACAGAACAAAAGTTTCTTAAGAAACTTGGATTTAAGTTCAACTCTGATATTTTTCTTTTTAAAAGAAGAGACCATGATCTACAAGCCTCTGTATCAATGTCATTATCTACAAAAGAGTTATAATGTTACCTGTGTTAATTACTTTTTTAAGGATCTCATGAGTATCAGATAAAAAAAATGTAAAATATTTTAAAAGCATAAATGCTTTAATTATACATGCATGTATGCATATATGTAAATAGAGATATAGATATACATATATAGACATCCAATGGAGAGGAAACTTTTTTCCCCTTAAGGTTCTGAGCTCCAAGGATAGTTCTTTGTGAAGGACTCAAATTTTAATTTTCATGAGATTTTTTACCTGGGTGATTATATCCCAAGGAGGACTTTTGAAGAGGAGAAACATAAGAGCTATGACTAAGAGGGTTCACATCCATGGCGAGAGGATAGGCCATGAGCACTTGACATGACTACAAAAAGGGTAGGCAGTGCTTAGGACTAGCTAGGCTGAGAACTAGCAAAGGAGGTTAGTGAAAGTATTAACAGGTACTCACCTGAGCCATGACAAGCTGAGCTTTACTGGGAGTTAACATCTTAACATACGAGAATGCAAATCATGGAGGAATTTATCTCCCTTCTACTCTAGTTGGGTTGGCAAAATACTATATTTTGTTTCTAATATTTTGAGGGATTTTTCAATCCCAATTAGCTATTATATTATTTTGGTGTCCTCTTTTATTTGTTTCTGAACATAATATCAAACAACTGAAAATCGAGATCTTAGATTGACTTTCGAAGTTTCCAATTTCCAAATGAGTGGGGGCAATGAATCAGATGAGGTAATTAGCATCAAAATATTCCCACCTTGAACTCATATAAGTATGAATCCAGAGATGTATAGCTCAAAGGTCATATATACTTTTCTCAAAATTTCAATAAAGACAATTCTATTTTAAAGATGCCATAGCTATTTTGGTGACATGAACAAAGGGCATTCTTCCCAGTGGGTATGCTTCCCATTTCAGTGAGGATTTACAAAGAAGGATAATTTCTTTTACCCATGTTTTGATGTGACATGGTAAAGCAATTGTTCAGGGGTTTTAAAACTTTATGGTGAAATGCAGCAACTTGGATTCAGCACATAGAAATAACAAAAGTACTTTTAAAAAAAAGTAATTTAATTCACATTTACCAGCTTCTCATTTTTCTTTGCAAGTTTCTTCACCAGTCACTGTGTCTTATTAAATTAGAATTTTAATTTGGTAATACCTCACCAAGCTCATGTAATCTTAATGGAAGGTCTTACATATGAGATCAGATGTAATTGCTCTAATTAATTAATTAGACAAAACACCACTTATGTGTAAAAATGGACTTAGAATTGAGTTGAAATTCAAACTTTAAGTAAGGAAGTATTTTTAACTGCTTGCTTAGTTTTGGGGAGAGAATGTATATGATTATATAATATATATACATGCATGCATATACATATATATATATATCCCATTTTTTATTATTTTAGTAACAAAAATTTCATGATATCTAATATTACAATAATATCTCCAGCTGGGTCTAAAGCAAAATTGTGCAACTTCTTTTCTGGAATTAATAACAGAGGGGAAAAATTATCAATTAATCTTAAAGCAACAGAATATTTAATATAGTTTTTTTTAAGAAAAAGGAATGTAAACAATTTATCTTGCCTCATTGTAAAAGTAGAAATAGGGAACATAAATATTTGTTCAATAAATGTAACAAATGTTAAATGATGTGCTTCTCTGCTGTATTGTATTTTGTTAAGGAGAAAAATGAAAAAGAAGGCAGGGGCACAAAGAAAGATTACTGGGAGAAAATAGAGAGCCAAATGTAATCAATCTCCACTAATGAGGAGAATTTTATACAATGGGTTTGAACTTGTCCCTGTTTTCTAGCACTAAAAAAAGGACATAAGCAAAGCTTGATCCTGAATCTAGTAGTAAGGATTAAGTACATTATAAGGTGGACAGGTAGGTGGCACAGGGAATGGAGAATCAGGGCTGGAGTCAGGAAGACTCACTTTCATGAGTTCAAATCTGGCCTTGGACACACCATCTATATGACACTCTTTGCCTCAGTTTCCTCATCTAAACAATGAGCTGGAGAAAAAAATGATGAACTGTTCCAGTGTTTTTGCCAAGAAAAACCCAAATGGGGGACATGAAGAGCTAGACATGACTGAAAAACAAGTAAACAACAAACATTCTTAGGAAAGTCCCTAAGTAGAGCTTCAGTGCCAGTTCTCCATGCTTCCCAGTTCCCTTTTTGAGTTTTGACCCTCTAAGTCCTGAAACTCATCATTGTCCAGCACCTTTTCCACTTGGTTGAGAAATTTCTCCGATGCTGTTGTTTGCAACCACTGCTGTTTTTGTCATTATAATCCAGGCCTAGTTTAGGAGATCTTATCATCTATCATAGTGACAGTCACTTTTTCCATCTGCCATTCTTCCAAAATTGTTTCTCCTTATCATGTGATTCAAGTTCTTATTCCCAATGTCCTCTGCTTTGTTCCAGTCATCACTACTATTAGGTGCATTTTTTGTGTACTTCTTCCCTTTCCCTTCCCAAACCTTGTCCCATGAGTAATGAAGAAGTGGGCATAAACAAGCATATATTTATGGAATTTATATGGTCTGGGTATGGATTTGGAGGGCATGCATAGAAGGATACTTTTACCCATGGCATCCTCCAGCATTGCCAAGCCAGTTTTTCTGGTGTTATAATTGCACTGGGCTCTGGAAGTATCATCCCTTTGTTGGACATCACATCATCTGAGCAGGTTCCTAGCTGTGTTGTGTTTGAGCTGCTTTCTGCTACCATTTTCTGGGATGCTGCTATTTAGTTTCTTTGGCCCAACCCCTGCCCTCTGCTACCTTATTTTATAATAGAGACGTCAGACACCTTTTGGACCACATGTACCCACAACATCCCCCAAATGGGGGCCAAATAGGTTGAAATGCAAAAATATTTAACAAAATAAAATACTCTAGTACATAATATGAGGTTTTCTAAGTCAATAGGTTCATAGGGATCCATATATATATAAATATATATATACATATATATATATATACATATATATCCAAGAAAATGAATTTGAACCCAGAACAAAAGAATTAGGTGAAAGCTGTAGTCCTATTGATTTTTGCCTTAGGTCTTGTTTTTCATTTTCTGACTTTGAGACGCATACCTGCTAGTAACAAGATCATTTGGTCTTGTGTAGTATTCTTATCAGTGATAAATCTTGCTGGTTTTTGATGCATTTACATCAAGTCTTTAGTAAATAAAGAGTCAGCCTCAAAACCAGAAAAACCTGGATTCAAATCTGACACCTGGCTTACACTGGTTGTGTCACCTTAAACAAGTCACTTAGCCCCTTTATGCAATAGGTTAGTGAAGTCAAAGTCAAAGAGGAAACAGACCAGTAACTCATGTAAGAGTCCTTGTGGGCCCCAAGTTGACTTGGAAAACCACATTTTAGTGTTATCTGTTTTCTATAGCATTTTTCTTTATGTCATTAAATATTTCCCAATTATATTTTAATCTGGTTCAAGCTGTACTCATATTTGATAGCTCTACTCTTGGTGACACTCAGAGACTAAATGGTAAAAAGATGTCAACTTGTAGTTGAGAGACTTTTATCACCCAGGAACTCCCTATAGCAATGAAATCAGAGGACTAGTCTCTCTTCCTATCTCAATCTTAAATCTACCTCTCTGCAATTTCCACACTGTGTTTCTAGAGTTTTATTATAACTCTCATTCACTGCCATGCAGAACACATTTAATCCACAAATATTTTTTTAATTAAAGCTTTTTATTTGCATAACATATGTATGGGTAGTTCCTTAGTATTGATCTTTACAAAGCTTTCCATTACAAATTTTCCCCACAGTCCCCTCTCCTCCCTTAGATGGCAGGATGTCCGCTACATGTTAATTATGTTAAAATACTTGACAAATTGAATATATGTATACATATTTCCACACTTATTTTGCTGTGCAAGAAAAATCGTATCTACAAGAAAAAAAATCAAAGAAAGGAAATACAATGCAAGCAAACACCAATAGAGAGCATCAAAATGTTATATTGTGGTCCACATTCATATCCCTCTCTCTGGGTGAATATGGCTTTCTTCACTGAACAATTGGAACTGGTTTGAAACATTTCATTGTTGCAGAGAGCCATGTCCATCAGAATTGATCATCATGTAATATTGTTGTTGCTGTGTATATTGATCTCCTGGTTCTGCTCATTTCACTCAGCATCAGTTCATGCAAGTCTCTCCAGGCCTCTCTGAAATCGTCCTGCTGGTCGTTTCTTACAGAGCAATAATATTCCATAACATTCATATACCATGATTTATTCAGCTACTCTCCAATTGATGGGCATCCATTCAGTTTCCAGTTTCTAGCCACTACAAAAAGGGCTGCCACAAACATTCTTGCACATGTGGGGCCCTTTCCCTCCTCTAAGATCTCTTTGGGATATAAGCCCAATAGAAACACTGCTGGGTCAAAGGGTATGCACTGTTTGATAACTTTTTGAGCAAAGCTCCAAATTGCTCTCCAGAATGGTTGGATCCATTCACAGCTCCACCAATAATGCATCAGTGTCCCAGCCTTTTGTCATTTTAGCCAATCTGACAGGTGAATCCACAAATATTTAAAAGTAGCTAAGCTGTCTGTCATAAATTGTTACTTCTCCATGTCAATTGTCCCTGGTTTCTCAACTGATCCTGACAATACTTCTTTTTACAATATATATTATCCTTTTCTGGACATGTTCCAACCTCTTCAAATATGGAAGTCAGATATGAACACAGTACTACAAATGTGGTCTGAAAAAAATCTATTTCTACTGCATGTACTATTACAATCTTTATTATATAACAAAAATTCCAGGAGATTTTTCTAGGATATCTGAATTTTTATATGTTTAAATTGTATTCAGGATTAGGTGATCTGGAAAAAATAAAGTTACTGTGGTTACTCTACCCTCAGATTTTCCAGAGTTAAAAGATAATAAGAAAGATGTTTCAGAGGATTAATTATATATCTACTTAAGCAGAACTGCTGGCATTAATAATATTGCTTGTGTAACAATTTTTCTTTTAAAATATTCTGACATCGATTGGCTAAAATGACAGGAAAAGTTAATGATGAATGTTGGAGGGGTTGTGGGAGGGCTGGGACACTGATGCATTGTTGGTGGAGCTGTGAACGGATACAGCCATTCTGGAGAACAATTTGGAGCTATGCTCAAAAAGTTATCAACTTGTGCATACCCTTTGACCCAGCAGCATTTCCATTGGGCTTATATCCCAAAGAAATCATAAAGGAAGGAAAAGGCCCCACATGTGCAAGAATGTTTGTGGCAGCCCTTTTTGTAGTGGCTAGAAACTGGAAATTGAATAGATGCCCTTCAATTGGAGAATGGCTGAATAAATTATGGTATATGAATGTTATGGAATATTATTGTTCTGTAAGAAATGACCAGCAAGATGATTTCAGAGAGGCCTGGAGAGACTTACATGAACTGATGCTGAGTGAAATGAGCAGAACCAGGAGATCATTATACACGGCAACAACAGTACTATATGACGATCAATTCTGATGGACATGGCTCTCTTCAACAATGAAATGTTTCAAACCACCTCCAAATGTTCACTGAAGAAAGCCATATACACCCAGAGAGAGGGATGCGAAATGTGGACCACAACATAACATTCTCATACTCCTTGATTGATGTTTGCTTACATTGTGTTTCCTTTATCTGATATATCGTTTGTGTAGATAAGATTTTTCTTGCACACCAATGATAAGTTTGGAAATATGTATACATATATTCGATTTGCCAATATTTTAACATAATTAACATGTAGTGGATATCCTGCCATCTAGGGGAGGGGTGGGGAGTTGGGGGGAAAAATTTGTAACGGAAAGCTATGTAAGGGTTATTGTTGAAGAATTACCCACACATATGTTATGCAAATAAAATAAAAAATTAAAAAAAAATAAAATAAAATAAAATAAAATAAAATATTCTGACATCAAATTGAGTTCACTAAGGTTATTTTACCTTTTTTTAAAGATAAAAATCATTTCTTTTGAAGGATTGTCCATCAATTGGAGAATGGCTAAAGAAGTTATGATATATGATTGTAATGGAATATTATTTTGCAAAAAGAAATGATAAGTATAAGTAGGATGATTTCAGAAAAAAACCTGGAAAGACTTACAAAAACTGATGCATAGTGAAGTGAACAGAACCAGGAAAACTATTAAACAGAATCAACAATATTGTTTGATGATGAATTGCGAATGATCAGCAATATACTGACCCAAGATAATCTCAAAGGAATAATGATGAAACATACTCTCTCTCCAGACATTGTTGAATACAGACTGAAGCATACTATTTTTCACTTTCTTTCATTTTTTCTTTAATTTGAGTCTTATTGTACAAAATGATTAATATGGAAATGTTTTTTTTTAATTGTACAAGTAGAACCTAAATCTGATTGCTTACTGTCTCAAGGGAGCAAGGGGAAATAAGCAGAGGAAGATATTTGGAACTCAAAACTTTAAATAAAATATTTTAAGAATTTTTCTGCTGTTTCTTAATGCTAGACTTAGAGTTTTTCTGTAAAATTAGGAAAAGTAGACAGGAAGAAAAAATGAATTATGGAAAATGAACCATTTCAAATAATGTATCAAATCTTAAAGAGTATCATCACAATTTTTGTAAGTTTATGAAAGTTTGAAGTATTATGCATAGTGGATAATGAGTTGACCTTAGAGTTGTAAATATTTGTATTCAAGTCTTGGTACTGAGGTATACTGGTGTCCCAGGTATCTCTTTAAGATTGAGTTACTTATTTATATCAATAAGAGGAGATCCCTACACCTAAAAAAACATAAATATAAACTAAAAACAAATAAAGAGGGTTGAAGAATATAGTTAAAAGACAAAATTATGTTATTACTTACATATAACCAATTTAGGATTAAACAAAAATCATACAATTGTAAAAAATCCCAAGACCTCCTTTTTTTCTGATTCTAATGGATACCAACAAAGGCTTTCAATTAAAGCCCTATTTCATCCTGAACTGCTGACCAGTTGCTTATATAGCATGAATTTTCCACTATATTGTTTTGTTTTCTTATAAATTGAAGAATAATACTGAACTATGTGTAACCAAGTTTTTGTTTGTTTGTTTTTGTTTTTTGCTAAGGCAATTGGGATTAAGTGACTTGCCTAGGGTCACACAGCTAGGAAGTGTTAAGTGTCTGAGGTCAAATTTGAACTCAGGTTCTCCTGACTTCAGGGTAGTATTCTATCCATTGCACCATCTAGCTGCCCCCTGTAACCAGGTTTTTATCCAGGACTGCCTTATATATGAATGTGGTGCCTTAACTTTTGGCTGAATTTGGATTTAAGTAAGGTAGAGTTGTTTAAAATCATCAGTCTCACTCTCTGTTCATGAATCATTGAAGTTCAATGGCAATTAAAAAGCCAAGATGTCTGGTGATGGTCTGGGATGCAGGGGATGACTTTGTTATTCTAAGCACATCACAGCACCTGCTTTAGTTGCTCCCAAGGCCACTGGAATAGACACGTCACTGGGGAAAGTCTACACATGCTTGGGGTAGACATACTCCTAACTCACTGATGGTTTTGAGACCTGTCAGTTACTTTCAACCTGGTTTAGGCCATCTGCTGAAATAGTTTATTGGGGTGTGGCTATTGTGTGAGCTACAGCTTCTTGGAATCACTCCAACCATCAAGGAGAGATGTATACATCAAAGCAAATCAGAGATTTCACTCCACACTTGGCAAATTTGACAAGAGAGAAATGATCAATTTTAGAAAGGCTGTGAACTAATTCAATTATTCTAGAAATAATTTGGAAGTATACTTACAACTGAGAAGCCCAAAGACTGGTACTTAACATAATGGTATATGAATGTATTATAATATTACTCCATGATAAATCTTGTTCTGATATATAAACCAGAAAAAAACAAAATATAGAAAGAAAACTACGGGCCAATATTATTAATGAATATTGATTCAAAAATTTAAATAATACCCAACCAGACTACAACATTTTTCCAAGAAATAATTTTTTATGGTCAAGTTTTTGTAATGTTGAACCATCAATATAATTAATTATATTATAAATCAAAACATCCAAAACCACAGTCGTTGAAAAGTATAGCACTTTTTTATGCTAAAAAATCAATGTGTGTATATCTTGAAGAATTTTTTTTTTTGCTTTTTTTTTTTTGCTGAGTCAATTGGGGTTAAGTGACTTGCCCAGGGTCACACAGCTGGGAAGTGTCTGAGACCAGGTTTGAACTCAGGTCCTCCTGACTTCAGAGCTGGTGCTCTAACCACTGTGCCACCTAGCTGCCCCAGAACTTTTTTTAATAACACAAAAAGCATCTATCTAAAATAAAAAACAAGCATCATATATATCATATATAACAGAAGCTTTTAAAAACCAATATAGCAGGGAAGCAAAGATGCCCACATTCCCTACTAACATTTGATATAGTTCAAGAAATGCTAGCAATAGCAATAAAATAAGAGAAAAGAATTAAATGAGTAATAAAAAGAAGATAACACTATACTTGTTTGATGATGATGTCATAGTTTACTTGGAAAACCACAGGGAATTAGCAAAGGAAATAATGGAGACATTAATACTTTCAGCAAAGGTATAGACTTTGAAGAAAATCCTCAAAAATCAATAGTATTTCTATGTGATAAGGCAAAAACACAAGAAGCAATAATAGTAAGAGAAATCTCATTCAGATAATTATGAAATGTATACCTCTTTAATGGAAAGACCCACAATATAACAAAATGTCAACAGTAAATATAACAAAATTATAAAGATCAAGTGGCACTTGAAGAAATATTAAAAGATACCCCAGGGGGCAGCTAGGTGGTGCAGTGGTTAGAGCACCAGCCCTGAAGTCAGGAGGACCTGAGTTCAAATCTGGTCTCAGACACTTAACATTCCCTAGCTGTGTGACCCTGGGCAAGTCACTTAACCCCAATTGCCTCAGCAAAAAAAAGCAAAAAAAAAGATACCCCAAATTTGCCTCTTCAAAGAATTGGGAGGTCCAAAGGTGTGACAGATTGAACATGTTTTCAAACTTTTTCAACACAGCAACCAGTCATGTGAACTTCTCCCCCCCAAAAAAAAATGTCATCTGTCATGTGGGGTGATTCTTGGGGAGAGGAAGAAGTATACATAAAATACCATGATGCAAAAAAAAAATATATCAACAAAAGCTTATTTTTAAAAAAAATTTTTAAAGAATATTACACTGCTGTGAGAAACAATGATTATTAAAAATATGGAAAATTATGAGAAGACTATTGTGAACAAATGTATAATAACCAAAATCAAGGAAAACAACATGATTTCAATAATGTAAATGAAACTAACAACAAAACAAAACTGAATGCGTTATAATTATAATGTCCAAAGTTAACTTTGAAGAAAAGATGACAAAATATACCTTCCTTATTATCTTTTTACTCAGTTGAAGTTTTGATTATTTTTTTATTGATTTTTAACCTTTATTTCTGTATTCTGTTACAATTCTCTGAGTATGCAAATTAAGACAACTCTGAGATACCACTACACACCTGTCAGATTGGCTAAAATGACAGGAAATGATAATGATAGCTGTTGGAGGGGATGTGGGAAAACTGGGACACTGATACATTGTTGGTGGAACTGTGAACGGATCCAACCATTCTGGAGAGCAATTTGGAGCTATGCTCAAAGAGTTATCAAACAGTGCATACCCTTTGACCCAGCAGTGTTTCTACTGGGCCTATATCCCAAAGAGATTTTTAAGGAGGGAAAGGGACCCACATGTGCAAAAATGTTTGTGGCAGCCCTTTTTGTAGTGGCAAGAAACTGGAAATTGAAGAGATGCCCATCAATTGGAGAATGGCTGAATAAATTATGGTATATGAATGTTATGGAATATTATTGTTCTGTAAGAAATGACCAACAGGAGGATTTCAGAGAGGATTGGAGAGACTTGCATGAACTGATGCTGAGTGAAATCAGCAGAACCAGGAGAACATTATACACAGCAACAAGACTATACGATGATCAATTTTGATGGACATGGTTCTCTTCAACAATGATGTGATTCAAACCAGTTGTGCTGCGATGAAGGTAGTCATATACATCCAGAGAGAGGCCTGTGGGAACTGAGAGTGAACCACAACACAGCATTTTAACGCTTTCTGTGAATATTTCCATGCATTCTGTTTTCCTTCTTAGGTTGTTTTTTTTCTTCTTCTCTTTCTAGATCTGATGTTTCTTGTGCAGTAAGATAACTGTATAGATATGTATACATGTATTGTACTTGTCATATAATTTATCCTATCTAGCATGTATTAGATTACCTGTCATCTAGGGGTGGGGGGCGGGGGGAGGGAAAGGAAAAGCTTGGGAAAAAAAAAGTTTTTTTTTGCAAAGGTCAATGTTGAAAGGTCACTCATATGTTTTGCAAATAAAAAGCTTTATTAAAAAAAATAAAAAAAATAAAAAATCTGAAGGTTTAAAAAAAAAAGAAATAGTGCAACAGAAAAAAAAACAATTCTCTGAGTAAAGAAGAAATAAAGATATATTCAACAATAAAAGTTATATAAAAGAAAAAAATATCAATAACAATTAAAAAGGTAGGTGGCATAGAGAGTAAAGTATGGTGCCCAGAGTCAGGGAGACCTGAGTTTGAATTTAGCCTCAAGCACTTCCTGGCTATGTGATCCTGAGCAAGTTTCTGCTCACTTTCCTTATCTATAAAATGGGCAAAATAATAGAATTATTCTCAGGGTTGTTGGGAAGATAAAATTATATATTTCTAAAGTACTTTACAAAATTTGAAGTACCATGTACTTGCTAGCTGTTATTATCATCAAAAATTGCCTATACTATCTATGAAATATGACCTTTTAATAAACTATGGTTTTATATATGTATATAGGCATTACAATTTGAATTATACCTAAGTAACAACAAAACCTACCAGAAATATCAGCTGAATTGAAAAAAAATTTTTTTCTATTTCTCCAGAATAAAATACATAACTTTTTCTGTTTTATTGTATAATATTGGCAATTTTAACATCATCCATCATATTTTCAGGACACACCCCCAATCTAACTGAGGCATCATTTTATTTCTTCCCCCAAAGAACTATGGCCATTTTATTGCATGACACAGCTGCTATCATACATGGTGCCAACAAAACTGCACAGTAGTTTCCAAATAGAAATTGAAGTGCACCTCATCCAATTGAAGTGACAGGGAATGTCGGCAGACAGAATGTAATTACTCAAGCTGGAATTTGTCCAAAAGCCTGTAGATGCCAGCCAGATGCTCTCATGTATGATAGTTTCTAGATGGATTGTGTGCCATTTGCTTATTAGTACCTCTGAACTCTAGTCTTTCCTGTGCTGTTCGAGCTTTTAAAGATCACTCATATTTTTGAAGTACATAGGCATAATATCAATGGGTCATAGAAATGTTAATTTTCCCTCTACCTTTTCTGCTTCTCTAAGTTAATGACACCTAAAAAAAAGTAATTAAATTCTACAAATGCTCACCATGTCTGAACACATCTTGTAATTTCCTATTTCTATATCATGGCTCACATTTCCCCAATTACTGAAATATCATTTTTGCTTCCCAGCTATCAACTACGGAAATAGTGCAAGTGATAGCTTTCATGAAACCTTCCTAAATCCTATTACCTCTTCTTTCTCCTTGTAAGAAGTGATATCTTCTTAGGAATCCTGCTCATCATATATCATTCATGCCTCCCTTCTATATATATTTTCTTTGTTGACAATGATTTTGGGGGAAATAACATTTCTTATCGTCTCTAATCTAATATTCATTGATGACAGGGGTGAAGTTCTTTTTAATCTTTATATTTCTACCATCAGGTAATTCAGTTGCTTTTTAAAAAGTTTTATGTTTTTTTTTTAAATTTAAAAATGTACATTTTATTCCTATTTCATATATATGTACATACACTCATATGTACCTATATATTTATCTATGCATATACACATATGTCTGTTTATATGAATACATATGCATATACTTGTATACATACATATATATATATATGATGTTTCATTCTGGACTTTAAATCCAACACCTCTTTGTAACACAGCATATTTTATATTAATCCTCTATAATCATTAATAGTAACTATATTGAATACAGCTTATACTTATCAGAATTATTTGTTTCTATAGCATTTTGTAAAAATTGTTCTGGTTCTGCTCATTTCATTCTTAATTTATAAAAGTCTTAAAATTATTCATTTTTAGAACTAATGATAAAATTTAAATTGTTCTTTTTCTGCTCATTTTTTTCTATATTAGTTCATACATCTCATGTTTTTTTTAAAATAATCTATTTCCTTATTTCCTACAATACAATAACATTCCACTACATTTATATACCATAACTTGTTCAGCCATTCCTCAAACACTAGTTTGTTGTTGTTTTACTCATGAAATGAACTGCAGTATATTTTTTTTGTACATATAGGACCTATTCCTCTTTTTTTGATCTCTTTGGTTATAGACTTAATAGTGGTTTAACTAAGTCAAAAGAAAAGCATTATTTACTAATTTTTTATGTATAATTCCAAATTGTTTTCCCAATGACAACTTCACCAAGAATACATCAATATGCATATTTTTCCACAACCCCTCCAACACTTATAATTTTCTCTTTTTGTTAGTTAAAGCCATTCTTATGAGTATGAGGTAGAATCTTAGAATTACTTTAATTGGAACTTCTATAATTAGCAGTGATTGGTATGCTTTTAATAGCTCTTTTTAATAATCTGTGTTTCTTTTCTTCAGAACTTTTAGAACATTTATCAATTGATGAATGACTCATTTTATCATAAATTTAAACCAGTTCCTTAAATATTTTGGAAATAATATCCTTAATCCTCTATAATGGGAACTAGCATGTCACCTTTGCACACTCATTTTTGAAGCTCCCATCCTGGGACTTGAATGATCTTGACTAATAAGTACAAATTTACCTAGCCAATTCCAGACCATACTATTTTTTTTTAACCAAGTAATTTCCATTTCTATTTCCCTTCCTTCCCATTCCCATTTCAATCTCCCATTTTGATCACAGTAATCAAATCACAAATGACTTTACTTTTGGAAAGAAAGTGTGAATTGACTGACCTATGGATAAACTTACCATTCTTGTGATTCCACAGACCAAAATTCCCCTGGCCACCATTCTCTAGTATATACTGTTTCCTTCATTAGAATGTTATCTCCTTGAGATTGTTGAACTTTTTAATGAATGTTCTAGAACATAGCAAACTGCCTCAAACATAAGAACTTTTTTCCATTCAATCATTTACCACTACTATCCCTGCTCCAGTGTACTAAAGTGACTGCCATATATTAGGCAATTAGTAAAGGTGTGTCAAATAAATGAATGAACTTAAAGATAAGCAAGAGAACTGTGCTGAAATGATACTGGCTAGGCATCCTCAAAGAGCAAGAGCAGCTTAGATGAAGAGCACTATAAATTTGTGAATTTGACCCTGGGCAAATCACTTCAGCCGGTTTGTCTCAGTTTTCTAATCTGTAAACTGAGCTGGAGAAGGTAATAGTAAACCACTCCAATATTTTTACCAAGAAAAGCACTCAATAGGGTCATGGAAAGGCATCTGAGACATGACTGAACAACAACAAATTTTTTTTTAGAAAACCCTGATTTTTGAGGTAAATTATAATATTATGAGAGAGATTGTTCTTATAGAAATCATATTACTTCATTATTGTCATACAGCTCAGCAAAAATAAAAGGTGAACTACAAGCAAGAGATTTGATTCCCAAGTTTCTTGCTACTTCTAATAGCCTAAGCATTCTGAAGCATAACAATTCAGACCACCCTAAAATATCATTTTAGTATTCTAACCATTTATATACTTAATATGTACACTACTATATGTGGAGTAAAAAAAAATTGTCTGTCACTTTTAATGGTCTTTCTTCTCTTGTTCTCTACTTCCTCACCCCAGCTCAATTTCTTTTTTATCTATAGATAGAGTAAATAGAGTAAATAGAGTAAACTAATCTCTTTTCCACATGACAACCATTCAGGAATTTGAGGACCCCTTGAATGTTTTTCTTCCACAGGCTAAAAATACTTAGTTTCTAAAAACAATCTTCATATATCCTCACTGACTTTCTCTGCATCAGCTGCACTTGTCAGTGAACATAAACATGTCATTCAGGACATAAAACCAATGCTCCAAATGCAGTCTGATCATGTTAGAATCCAAGATATTATTTTTATTAAAATAGCCCAAGACTACATTTGCTCTTGTGACTACTGTGCTACACTGGACCATAAGCTCCCCAAAATCTCCTGATGCTTTTTTTATATAAACTGTTGTCCATCTATTCCCCCAACCCTACCCCTGTTATGTTCTTGTTCAATTGATTTTTTTAACCTAAACACAAGACTTTATGTTTATCACAAATAAAATTTGACTTCTAAGATTTGGGTCATTGAACACCGATGTCAATCTTTTGGGATTCCAATTCTGTCATCATCCAACACATTAGCTATCCCTCTGAGTTTCCTGTCATCTGCAAATGTGATAAGACATCCTCATCAAATTCATACTTGTAATGTTGCATTATCTTCCAGGGATTTTTCAATTCTCTTTAAAATTACTATTTTATTGATACATCTATGATGTTTTATTTCATCTTCCCAATGGATGAGAAGAAGGTAAGTTTTTTTACTCAAGACAATAATTGATGATATAGTAAAAAAAAAAAAAATTAAAGAGAATTCAAACATCCCAACTAACTTTTTCTCTTTTGAATTACGTGCCACATATTTTCCCTTCCATTGAATAAGGTCATGTATAAAGGATGAGAGGAATGAGACTGACTGAGCAAGTCAATTAGTTATTAGAAGTGAATCCCCCTCCTTTTTTAACATGCACATAAATAGAAGTAATATGATTTAGTGGAAAGAGAAGCTAGAAACTATTATACTATCATAGATTATAATTTTAATACTGCTCTAGATAAGGTCTTTGAAATGAAATAGTCCCTTTAATTTTCATTGCCCAAAATCTTCCATAGGAATGTCATATGGCTACTTTTCTGATTAGTTGATCAGTGAAGCAAAAGCTTAGTTTTACCCAGATGGTTTTTGTGATTGCCAGAAAAATCTTCACTGCTGCTAGCCTTTGATTTGTTGCCATCTTTCAAAATATTCTCCTTCATTTTCTCTTTTACCAAGCCAGTAGACTACAAGTCACATCTGAACAACTTGTGTTCATTATTCTACTTCCTTTGAGATGTTTATTTATGTAATGTGTAAAAATAGTAATCCTCATCAGTTCAAGAACTTGTACTGTTTTGAAATTAATCATAACAAGGTTACAAAGGACTATGTGAATACTGAAAATAAATTAAGCAAGGAAGAAAAAATGAAATAAAAATCAATGCTCTTTTGAGTATGCTAGGTTGGAACTCAGAAGAAAGGTCAAGGCTACAAATATATATCTGGGAGTCACTTTCATAGGAGGTGACCATTAAAATAATGGAAGTGAATGTAGATAACCAAGAGAGAAAGTATAGAACAGGAGAGAAAAGGAATGAAATCAGATCCCTAAAGAACATCTACCCCAAGAGATAAAGAAAAAGATGAGAATCCAATGATGTTACTAAAAAGTTGGAAAAGAATCAAGAGAGTATAGTGACTCAGATGCCAAGGGAGGAGATAATATCCAATAGTAGGCCACAGTCAATTTATCAAATGTATCAGGGTTTAAAGAGGATGAATGTGGTGGGGAAAGGAGAAGAAATAGCTTTTGGATTTAGAGACCCACCTTCATGATCTTTGAGAAAGCAATTTCAGTAAAATTTTGAAGCAAGAATCCATCATGGAAGGGATTGCTACATTCCTGTTCCTCAATTTCAGGTAAAAGAGATAGGATCCAGAATAGAGAGTTGAGGAAGTTGGAAAATTAAACTTTACCAGAAATATATGTAATCAGTTAAATTCAAGTCTGACATGTTATGCCTTTCTCTCATTTTCACTGTAGCAAATGCTATTAGCAAATATTCTAAAAATACTTTGAGAAGGGATGAAATTGAAGATTTAAGTGAGTTATTTGGTTGGGAGTAAATTAATCTACTTCCCTAGACTTTAAACAATGATCTTAGAGACCTAAGGCAAGACTGGAAAGGCTAGGTATTTTTTATATCTGCTCTATGTGAAGTAAGCTGGTGTAGCTCAAGCTTCAAATGCCACCTAGTGGCCTACATAAAGCACCCTACAGAAGTTGATTTAAGTCACTGTCCAAAGTACATCCAGTACTGTTTTTATATATTCTTAATGTGGCACACACAAATTATTTTTTTTCAGTATTTTTCCAGTATTGCAGTATTTATTTCAGTATTCGGTCTTCAGTTTATGTGTTTTTCACTAAAAACTTCTCATGTATAAAATGGGCTAGAGGCTGTAATTTTAGCAGATGTATTATATCTCCATAGCATTAAATAACCTAGAATCTATAAAGGAGGTCAACAGATGCCATTGCTGAACACTAATCTCATACCCCATAGGTAAAATGATATATTGATTATTATATAATGATCCATTAACAGTATAACCAAAATTAAGTAGTAATTTAAGATCTACAAAGTTTTTTATATATGTTGATATGTCACTTGATTCTCAAAAACATGCTGTCATATGGTATTATTATCCACCTTATAGAAGGGAAAACGGACATAATTAGGATCACAGAATTAGTCAATATATGTGGCAAGATCTGAATTCAGGACTTCCTGAGTCCAAGTCTAGCATTATATATTATAACACACACACACACACACACACACACACACACATGCACGCACACACACATATATATACATAAGTATGTGTGTATAGAGGCATATATGTATATAATATCCATTATACTCACTAGTTACTTTGAACATGCATTTTCCTTTTTAAGATAATCATCACCCTTTTTTTCTGCTTTTGTCTTCCCATAGAGAAAAATTTGAAGTCTAGGTATTAGGACAGTTTCTATGACAAACCTAACTCATTTGTGCTAGTTGTGTCCACATTACAAAATATCTACTTTATAATATATAACACTGGGTCATATCAATTTGTTACCTTAGAGCTACAAGAGAGTTTTATTAAACTCAGCTTTTGTTGTGCTGCTCTATAAAGATGTATATTTTCCTAGACTTTAAAGACAAAACAGGCTTTTAAGGTCTCTAGTCTTGAGATGAAGTTTGCTATTTGCCATCCCAACTTATGCTGCCCCTTCTATAATGAGTTTCTTGAAGCAGTCCCCTTCCAACTCGGCTTCTAATCCTTAAGTAGCAGGTAGTGTGACATATCTGTTAGATGATTTGGGTTATGTCACTATTATCTCTATTGCTTTAGAAAAGTTATTTAACTTCCTCAGCCTTAATTTTCTCATCTGTAAAAATACATATATTCTAGGTAACTTGATGGACCTTTCCAACTTTAAATCTGTGATTCTTCAATATTATTCCCTATCACTATTATTTCCATCAATGACACTGCTGACACTACTGTTTTTGTCAGGATTGTCTTTCCTTTTCTTCTAGGTTTCCTTTCTCCTGTCTTTTCTCTCTCATGATGGTTCTCCTATGATTCTTTGGTTTTATGCAGGTTGTCAATTGTCCTCCCAGCTTTGTAACTAAAACATCAAACACTTAGCACATCAGATATAACTATTGGATGGGTTACTATTTTGCTGTCAAAGTTACTTTGTCCTCTGCATTTCTTGATTGATTCTGCACCTAGAAGCAAAGAATTGATTTCTAGAGAACCCTAGTTTTGCTATAAAGTCATTTATTCAGTGGAAATGTATGGCAAAGAACAAAAGAAACAGAAAAAACATGGTTCTTATCATCAAGAAACTTATACACTAATAAAGAAGACTGAAAACAGAAATTAATAAGGAAATCACAAGTATTAAGATGTAATTTATTAGAAAATAATACTAAGGACATTAGATCTGAAGCTATACATGATCATGAAATGATCGTGTAGAATGGGGTTCAATGTAGGAAGCAGGTAAAAAAAAGACATGTATTTTTTGAATTGAGCAAAATACATGATTGTCAAGGAATATGAGGACATACTCCGAGGTAAAGAGAAGAGCAAACAAATGTAGTTAGAATATGAAAATATACTGATCTGGAAGAGAGCTATATAATATTTCCTAGGCTTCCCCTGCTCTTGTCAGTTTTGATAATGTGAAGGGATCTGCGAATTTAAAATGAAGGCATTATGTTCATATAAAATATTTTATTTGAAAAAAAATTTATTGTTTCAATATATATATGTTGGATATATATTTTTTCTTGCCAAAACATCAATGTTCTTACAAATTTGTTTCCAAGTCACTTTTCTGGAAGACTACCATTTAATATCATTAAGAGATGACACTGTACTGAGCTTGAAGGTAAATATGGATCTCCTATTATGCTGGAACTGACAATGGATGGCTGGGTGTGGCAGCAGGGTAATTATCCTAATTCAGTCAGCAAGAGCTCTAAGGCATATATGAAAAAATGATTTTGTGCGCAAACATTCTCATTCAAGATAGAGATAGAAACTGGACTGATGTCAAGATGTATTTTGGTAAAGATACATAGATTTTAGTTTTATTCAACTCCATTGGTGTGGAGATATTGAGTAGGATAATATAAAAATAAAAATCCATTAGGGTGAAACTTCATTTTATCATTAATTTACTAAGTGATTTCCCATGAATATTGTTAAAATTCCCCACAAGAGCAATTCTTTCTTAGATTTACCATTTTCTTACTTGAAATATTTTCTTTTCTAGTTTCATTGTCCAGCATTCTAATGGCACTGAAATGAAATAAAACATAACATTAAAAAGATCTGTATTACCTGGTTTGCCAGGCAATTGGCCATCTGTGTGGATAGTTCTGGCCCTGTGCCCTGAAAGTCAACTATATTAGGATGCGTCAGAGACCCAGAGAGCAAGTGTGTTCCAGATGCCTAGAGAAGACTTGGCTTGAATCACTCTGCAATTCAAACCTGGTGACTGTTGACAGAAGGATCACAGTTGTTTTGGCTTGCATGAATGAAGTAAAGAGAAGGCAAGCATTCCCCCAAAGGGATGGAGGTTCAGACTTCATTGCACTTTATAGACTAAATTCAGAAGTCTGAATTATACCCAGATGTGAACCAAAAGGAAGTGCTGACAACATAGCACAGGTGCACCATGTTTCTCTTGGCTGCTGCTAGAAACAAATCAACCCCTGAGTGGATTTTATGACCCTGGGCTCCCCCAAAGTGTAAAAGCCCTAGGCTCAAGGAGGAAGAGTGGAACTGTTGTATTTGCAGATGGTACAGCTGCAACAAGGACTACAAGCCAGAAGGGAATCCCTGTAATTACACAGTACATTAATGTGAAATTGAAAGTAGACTTTTCCATCACCTAGAGGCAGCTAGGTGGTAGAGTGGATAGAGCATTGGGCCTGCCATTATGAAGACTTGAATTCAATTCCAACCTCAGTCACTAACTAGCTTGTGGCAAATAATTTAACTTCTGGCCATCTCAGTCTCCTCAGCTGTAAAATGATGGTATCCTTCTTTTGGTCGTGGTGAGGATCAAATAAGATCATTTGTAAAGCTGTTCCTGCCCCATATGAGGCACTTAATAAATGCTTGTTTCCATCTTTCCTTACATCATTCCTTGCTTCATCAACTATTTGCAACAATTCTGGAGAACAAAAAGAAGCCCAGAAAAATAGACATTATTCTATATACTCTAAATTTTTCTTTTTATCATTTACAATAGAAAACTATTTAGCAGGCAAGTACTAAACAAAAACTTGCCTGCTAAAATGATACTAAATCAAATTTTATGCCAAATGTACTTTAATTTTAGTATCATAAACTGAAACAGCATCTGTTGCAGATGAAATTCAGACACTCTATGGATTAGGCAAATTGTGAACTTTAGGAAATGTGGAAAGAAAAGTCTTTTAAGAAGAAGAGTAATGAAGGGCAGTCATAAGCAACCTGACATTGAGATGAGCTATGAGATTTCATTGTCAATATTTGATGTGGTGGAAAGAACATTGAATTTGTAGTCAAAAGACCTAGCTCCAAAATTCTAACTCTTCCATTAACTGCCTGTATGAAATTAGGCAAAGTTCCTCAATTTTCTCATATGTAAAGTGAGAAGCTTGGATTAAATTATCTCTAAAATTCCTTTTACTCTAATCTTGTTATGAATTTTTGAAATTAAACACTGTGCATAGGGAAGTCCTAAATAATACTATTAAATAGAAGAAATTTGATTCTAATGTCCTTCTCTACATTCTTCCAGTGTTTCGATGACTTTCATGTTGTCCCTACTGCCTATGGTATTATTCTGTAGCAATTGAAATCCCACCAGTCTGTGGAGGTCAATGGGAACAGTTAGATCAACTATTCTTCTTTGAAATATAATGTTATTCTTTGTGAAATTTAAAATACACTTACTTTAAAAGTTAAATTTCATCATTATTATCTTCAAACTTTTGTCTCTGTCATTGGCTCAAGTCTACAATTTTAAAGGATCCAAGCACCCAGTTCCATTTAATCAATAGTCAGATTTGCTTTTATAAAGGAATGTTTACTTCAAAGCCATAGAAAGAATGAACACACAGATATTTACACACATATACAAATGGGAAGAGGGAGAAGGAAATCCCACTTCACACACTCACCCATAGCAGCTCAATCTCTAGAACAAAGAGGTAGATTAGCTTCACAGTTTAACTCAGTTCCTATGCACATCAATCCCACTGAGTTTCAAATCCAAAGCATCTTCGCCTGGGTTTATGCCTTAGGACATTAGTTTCTCAGGGCTTACTTGCTAGACAGGTTGCAATAGCCAGCCTAGAACCCTAGATTCTAAGATTCCCCCATGGCTCAAGATCCTTGATCAGGGACTCCTTTGAATCTGGAAATAACAATTAAACAAACCCAAATCCTAAGAATATTTCTTAGAATCACAAAGACTAAAGGGAGAGAAGGTGGCCCTCACACTTTTCTCCCCAGCTTACTGCATAATGTTTTTGCTGTGAGTAAATTAATCTTTCACCCTTGGATTCCACCATTAGAAATAGTAATAATGTGCTTCAGTCAAATAGATTTTGAAGATATCAGGAGGTAACAGGAAAAATCTGTTCCCAACCATGTAATAAGGGAATCGAGAATATTTTCTCACAAAAGTAGGACCCTGGTATCTCCCACATGAGTGTCTCATCTTAGTTATATGTTAAACCCTGATAGATCAGTAAGAATGAGTTGGAAGAGGCAGGTGACATACTATTAGAAGTCTATTACATATAATTAACATGTAGTGGACTTCCTGCAATCTAGGGGAGGGGAGGGCACTGGGGTGAACTACTGAGGAACTACCCATACATATCTTATGCAAATAAAAAGCTTCAATAAAAAAGTCTATTACAATCGCTAATGATTAATGATAATAATGTAGTAGGATGGTGCCGATGGGCAAAATATGTGACAGACACAAGAGAGAAATAATGGGACTTGATAAATAATTGGATATAAGAAGTGAGGCAGAAGAAAGAATCAAAGATAATCCAAAATTTCAAATATGGGAGACTGGGTAAATTGTTGTACTCCTGAAAGAAATTGCAAAATCATAGGAGGGAATAGATTTTGGTCTGATCCATCTCTGTCCTACGTACCTGGGCAAGACAGCCAAGGGCACAAAGCAACATCCACCCCATTTATGTTTGCTCTTTTCTGATGTTAGATGAATAGAGAATAAATAAGAAGATTCTGGGAGTTCCCTGAGCAACAGTGGCAGATGGCAGGAGCATTTGTCTTGGGAGGAGAAAGATATACTGAGGATAAATAGATGCTAAGAGGCAGTAAACCAGAGGAAAGGCCACTTTAGAGACTGTGATCCCTCATGGCAGAGAAACATAGTGACTAAGAATTCAGAGAGCCACAGAGCCGGGGAGCCAGTTTAAAGATTTTCCCAACAGAGAATATAAGAAAAATTTGTGATGACTCTACAAAAGGAAAAAGGAGATGTGAATTTGCCATACTTTTCTTATGTGCGTGCCTTGATATTGTTTTACTCAATATTTGAGCCCACTTTTCCCATGAGTAACGTTTGTATTTCTGGAAGAATGATCTCAAGACTAAGGGATTGTTCTTTTAACTATACTAGTTTACTGTGAGGTATATTAATAAATGTCTTGTCTAAGAGTTAAACCAGTAAATATTATCATCAGAAGGTTGCCCTAGATGTCCTCAAAAATCATTTGTAATGACTCTATGATCTTAAGGTTAGAGAGATAAGTGGGAGATAGGGAGAATATAATGTCTCAAGTGTTAAATGCTAGAGGAAGTTCAAGAGGCTTTATGACTTAATTTATTTGGTATGCAGTTTTCTAAACTGAAATAGGGAGGAGAGGGGGCAGGAAGGCACTTAGATGATCTCAAGGAATCATTCATTAAGGTTCATTGACTTGTGAACATTATATATTGCAACACAACAATCATAAAATGGAGTGGGGTATCTTGTGCATATGAAAGAATCTCACAACATAATTTGGTATCATTTACTCAAGTACTTCCAAAAACAAGCAAATTGCTCTCCTTGAAAATTGCAAGAGGCCTTAACTAATTGCATTGTGTTGCCACTGATGAAAGCTCTATTTCTATGAATGGTCTGGGACCTAATTAATGTCAGAATTTAGAGTCCCTAGCTTTTCTTTTTTCCCTGTGACCCTTCTATGGGGTATCCACAGGCAACCACAATGAGAACTAGGGACATTTGCCCTACTGTGAAGCTTTAATAAGGGGGGGTTTGAATCATAATCCCCCAGGAAATGTTAAGTAATTAATTTAGGGTAAGTATGCTATTCACTGTAGTCAGGAAAGAAGGGGAAGAGAACCCTCACACCCTACAGAGTTAGACTATTTTGCAAAATTAGGATTGCATAAAATGAAAAAAAAGGTTAAAGGTGAAAACACATTTACTGATCTTCAATGTTAGCAGAAGTTATATGCTTTTCATAAGAAATCACTTGACCTCAGAGGAGCCACTTGAACACTGTACTCAATTTCTACAGCACTCTCATACATTATGCATCATATTTGAGAGAAATCAAAAAAGGAAGCCCAATTGAGGATTGAGATGTAGTTCAGGTACTTTTATGAAAGCTTCTAAGGCATAGATTACATCATGTTCTTGCTTAAAATCCTATAGTTCTATGATCAGCAGGAGGATTTCAGAGAGCCCTGGAGAGACTTAGATGAATTGATGCTCAGTGAAGTGAGCATAGCCAGGATAATTGTACCCAGCAACAAGATTATGTGACGATCAATTCTGGTGGATGTGATTCTTTTGAATAACCAGGTGATTCAGGCCAGTTCCAATGGTCTTATGATAGAGAGAACCATCTGCACCCAGAGGGAGGACTATGGGGACTGAGTGGATCACAACATAGTATTTTCATCTTTTTTGTTGTTGTTTACTTGCATTTTGTTTTCTGTCTCATTTTTTCCTTTATTATCTGATTTTTCTTGGGCAGTATGATAACTGTGAAAATATTAATAGAAGAATTGCATATATTTAACATATCTTGGATTACTAGTCATCTAGGGGAAAGAGTGGGGGGAAGGGGAGAAAAATTTGGAACACAAAATTTTGAAAGGGTGAATGTTGAGATAGTAAATAGTAGGTGCTACTTATTTTTTTCTGGTCCCTAAAGCAATTCATTTTATTTATTTTTTTCAGTATTTTTAAATTTTTATTAAAGATTTTTATTTTTCAAAACATATGCATGGATAATTCTGCAACATTAGTATTCACAAAACCTTGTGTCCCAGTTTTCCCCACCTTCTCCCACACCCTCCACTAGATGGCAAGTACTCCAATATATGTTAAGCTTTGTAGTAACATATGTTAAATCCAATATATGCATACATATGTATATAATTATCTTGCTGTACAAGAAAAATAAAATCGAACCAGAAAAAAAATGATGAAGAAAATAAAATGCAAGTAAACAATAACAGCATAATCGTATAATATTGTTGCCATCTCCTGGTTCTGCTCATTTCACTTAGCATCAGTTCATGCAAGTCTCTCCAGGCCTCCCTAAAATCATTCTCCTGATTGTTTCTTATAGAACAATAATATTCCACAAAATTCATATATCATAATTTATTCAGCCATTCTCCAATTGATGGGCATCCACTCAGTTTCCAGTTTCTTGTCACTACAGAAAGGGATGCCACAAACATTTTTGCACATGTGGGTCTCTTTCCCTCCTTTAAGATCTCTCTGAGATAGAAGCCCGGTAGAAACATTGCTGGATCAAAGGGTATGCACAGCTTGATAATTCTTTGGGCATAATTCCAAATTGCTCTCCAGAATGGTTGGATCCGTTCATAATTCCACCAACAGTGTATTAGTGTCCCAGTTTTCCCACATTCCCTCCAACATTCGTTATTATTTTTCCTGTCATCTTAGCTAATCTGAGACTTTGTAGTGGTATCTTAGAGTTGTCTTAATTTGTATAAATCAATAATGATTTAGAGCATCTTTTTGTATGACTAGAAATGGTTTCAATTTCTTCATCTGAAAATAATCTGTTCATATCCTTAGGCCATTTATCAGTTGAAGAATGGCTTGAATTCTTGTAAATTTGGGTCAATTCTCTAGAAATGAGGCCTTTATCAGAACCTTTGAATGTAAAAATTATAATAGGTTTCCTTTGTCTCTTCATGAGATGTAATTCCCTCATTTTACCTCCACTTTCCTCTTTTTCCAGTATGATGCCCTTTCCACCTCTAGTTTTTTTATATTATAATAGTAAAATCAAATTTTACCTGCACTCTCTATATATACTCATAACAGAGATATAGTCTTGAGTTTTTTTCTTTTTACCTTTTTTTTTTCTCTTGAGTTCTATATTTGAAGTCAAATTTTTTGTTCAGCTCTGGTCTTTTCATTAGAAGTAAATGGAGGGGCAGCTAGGTGGCTCAGTGGATAGAGAACCAGCCCTGAAGTCAGGAAGACCTGAGTTCAAATCTGGTCTCAGACATTTAACACTTCCTAGCTATGTGACCCTGGCAAGACCCTTAATCCCAATTGCCTCAACAAAGAAGTAAATGGAATTCATCTGTTTCATTGAATGTCCATCTTCTTCCCTGAAAGAAAAATTTCAGTTTAGCGGAGTACTTTATTGTTGACTGCATTCCAAGTTCCTTTGCCTTTTGGAATATCAGATTCCAGGCCCTTTGATCCTTTAAGGTGGAAGCTACTTGGTCCTGGGTAATCCTGATTGTGGCTCCTTGGTATTTAAATTTTTTCTTTCTGGCTGCTTATAATATCTTTCTGATAGTTTTCAAATTTAGCCAAAATATTTCTTGGAGTTTTCATTTGGGGTTTTTTTCTGGGACTGATTGGTGAATTCTTTCAATGGATGTTTTACCTTCTGATTCTAGGACATCAGGGCAGTTCTCTTTGATGATTTCCTATAAAATAATGTCTAGCTTCTTTTTTTCATCATGGTTTTCAGGAAGTCCAAAAATCCATAAAGTGTCTCTTAGATCTATTTTCCAGGTCAGTTGTTTTCCCAAGTAGGTATTTTACTTTTTTTCTATTTTTTTTTTTTGGTTTTCCTTGACTAATCCCTGATGTCTCATTGAGTCATTCATTTCCATTTGCTTAGTTCTGATTTTTAGTGAATTATTTTCTTCATTTACCTTTTTAGATCTTTTTTTAGTATGTGGGCAATTGAATTTTTAGATGGGTAGTTTTGTTCTTTTAAATTTTTTTTTTCCATTTCACAAATTCTGTTTTTCAGGAAGTAGTTTTCTTTTTCCATTTCCATTTTCCAATACTCAAATCTACTTTTAAGATGTCATATGCTTTTTCCATTTCACTA
>JAJPUD010000489.1:457479-545251 GCA_023553655.1 Myrmecobius fasciatus
GTTCTTCTTTTTCACCATTAAAAACTGTCCATGTTTGGGGCAACTAGGTGGTGCAATGAATAGAGCACCAGCCCTGAAGTCAGGAGGACCTGAGTTTAAATATGGCCTCAGTCACTTAACACATCCTAGCTGTGTGACCCTGGGCAAATCACTTAATCCCAATTGCCTCAGCAAAAAAAAAAAAAAAATTCAAAGTTTTTTTTGCTTTTTTTTTTTTGCTCATTTTTTTTTTAAAGTTGAGGTCTGTTTTTAGGCTAAGAGAGAGATTGTCCAAGCTTTCTCTACAATTGGCAGGGGCTGCACTGACTAACTTCTGGTGCTGGGTCCGCATGGCCAAGTCTCATGGAATTCTGGAGTTTGGAGGTTCACTATTTACCTTTTGTGCTTGTGTTGGATGGTTTATAACTTCTCTGCTCATCTACTGTCTTGCAGCCAGGGCAGAGTAGTTAATAGTGCTGTAGATTCCTCTCCATGGACTCTCTGTTGCTTAGAGTTCTCACCACCCCAGGTCTCTACTTCCACACAGGTATGTGCCTCCCTCCATGCCCCATTGAAACAGATCTTTTCTGGCGATCATTGAAATTGTCTTCTGCTGGTCATTTTTTACACTTCCAATATTTGTGGATTCTGTCAGTCCAGAACTAATCCTAAGGCTGAATTTGCTAATTAGTCTGAGGATTGTGGGAAGAGCTCAGAGAAATGTGTGTCCTCTCCACATCTTGGCTCCACCCCCATGCTACTTATTTCTAATAAAATAATGGTAGGTGTCAATTTCAAGATTAAAAATATTAAGGTTATGATTCTAGGTTTTATGTAATTTGATGAGTAAACCAAATATCTTCCAAATATATAATTTTACTAACATGAATATTATATATGTATCAAAAATAATTGTAGATATTTCCCCCATGATAGCAGCCAATAGAAGATCACTTCACAATGTCACTGAATACATTATAATAAAACCCTGTTAAAATATTAATTTCAGTGCTTTCCCTTTAGGATTTTCTCTAATTTATTTTGCATATACCTTGTTTTTACATAATTGCTTGCATTTTGCTTCTCCTGTTAAACCATTAGCTCCTCAAGAACTGTACTTTGCTTTTCTTTGTATTCCCAGTCCTTAGAACAATGCTGGCACATAGTAGGTATTTAATAAATGCTTGTTGACTTGACATTGTGAAATTCTAGGTTTTACATTTTACAATTCTGTAAATGAGTTTCAGCTTATTACTCAAAATGCAAATTATAACATTGGCTCTGATCAAGAGGCTGTGTAGAAAATACAGTGGATACAAAGTGGGCCTTGAACTTAAGTAGATCTGAGATCAAGTGCTCTCTTTCATTCATAAACCATTTAACCTCTCATTGCTATTGGTCCCTTTCTAAGATTCTAAGTTGTGGAACAAGTACTTCTCTTCTTTTATAGAGGGTGTTTCCTTACCTTCTATACTGATAAAATTATATATCCAGTCCTCATTTCAAATACCATTTCATTCCATGCTATCTCTTAGCAATCCAAATGGATAACTATATATAGGCTGTCACTGACAGCAAAATATTCTTGGGAACAACCTCATATTCCTTCATTAAAACAGTTTGGGGAGATGTTTTTACTGTGCTGATTAAGGAGTATGCTACTAAACTCTGACTTTGGTGTATTTCAGATTGACAGGGATAACAGGAGATCTTAATAACATCTTTCATTCCAAAGTAAATATTTATATAAACTTATTTATTAGACCAAGTCTAGTTTTTCAGTACTTGGGAATAAGGCTTTTATTTCTCTCATCATTTTTCTATTTCAAAGTTAATTTAGTACAATTGACATTTATTATTGAATGAAAATGGCAAGTCCTTTAAGGGAAGATGTTTTTCAAAGAAAAAAATATCTCTTTGGGAATACATTTATTGTTCTAATTACAACAAAAGTTACTTTTAACCAAATGATTATCAATTCCCAGTCAATGACCCAAATATTTGTTACTCTGATAGACTTCTAGTCTGTCACTTTATAATTTGTATATTATATATATGTAATATATATAATATAATTTACATGTTCATTTGATTTTCTATCTATCATATACTCAAACTTTTTTGCAAAAACTATTTTTATTTATTATAATTTGTACTCTAAGATCTATCTATCTAATCCAAAATTTTAATCTTGCATTTGTTTCTAAGTTGTCTCTCAGACATCTCCTTATGGAGATCTCTGCTTGATTTCAAATATAGTTCAATCTGACAAACTTTTACTAAATGTTTATTAAACTCATACAGGTAAAACAAATACATGTATCTATATATACAGAGTCCATGTGCCCCAAGAGCCTACATTCTATTGGGAGGAACATGACATGTATACAGAAAACTATAATTTAAGGTAAGGGATTATGAAAGCAAAGATAAGATCCAAGGAGCTCTAAGAAATATGAGAAGAGACCACTCAACAAATAAACATTTATTTAGCACCTACTATATATCAGATACTCTACTAAGTGTAAGAAGCTAGTATATCATATTAGACAAAAAGATGCTTGTTAGTATTGACTGTAACTTTTATGAGGGTGTTATTGAGTCTGCCTAAGAATGAAATAGCTTTAACAGATCAGTGTTTATATACTGTATTTAATAAATGTTTTGTCAGGATTAAAATATTTTAAAGTTTCAATTTTTTTAATTGTTAAAAATGTTTTGCTGTTTTTTAACAACTGTACATAGTCTATAAAAATTTCTAAACAGGAAATTAGTGATTTAATTAAAATTAAGCATTGATTGAAAAATAATTAACTCTAAATTTAGAGGCAATTTAGAGAGACCTGAGTTAGAAATTATTTGGCAAATCATTTAATCTCTTTGTCTCAATTTTCTCACTTGTAAAATGGGAATAACATAATAGCACCTCCCTTACCAAGTTGTGAAGATGAAATGAGAAAATGCATGTAAAAAATGTTTCACAAATCCTTAAAGACTGCATAAATGATATTGCTATTATCATAAGAAGGAGAATTTTAATTGAAGGATGATTGTAATGTATTGATTAACACACCCAGGAATATTTGTGTTGGAGATGAGAAGGTATAAGGAAGATATTTGCCTAAATTCAAGTTTTTGAAGGTTTTGCATGGGGACAGTCATTATATTTAAGATCTCATAAAGCAAAAAGGGAAATCGATGGAAACAGGTAAGCAAGTTTGTCTTTGGGATAAGGAAAAACTTCCTCAAAACAAAAAGCTGTCCAAAAGGGGAAATAAATTACTTTACAATGGACTGGCTTCCTTCTCGATGGAGGTCATGAGGGATATGGCGGAATTCTTGTATAGGTATGAGTTAGATTACATGATCTCAGAGGTTCTTTCCAACTCTGAAATTCTATGAAATAGCCAAGAATGTTTTTGTTGTTCCCATATTGAGGCTTGGAGAATTATTTAATTTGATTGATTGTAGGCTTGTGTAGATTATGGAGAACAAGAAGTAGCTTGGACTTGACACAATCTTTTCTGCTCAGATTTAGAGAGGAAAAACTATGGTTGAAGGAATAGTTTGGGACTCTAGCTGTGGCTCAGGAAGCCTCATGCCACATTTGGAGCCCCTGGGGAGACAATTAGAGCTAACAGCAGGATGTTAATGTCTTCTCTTTGATAAAGTGGAAATGGGCTGGCAAGACTAGAGCAGGCTCAAATTACCAGCTTTGATGCCAGGCCAAGCTGTTATGTAGCCCAAAGATTTGTTGGACTTAAGTACAAGGAGCCTAAGTCCTAGATCCCTTCCTATAAGAAAATTCTGAATGAATTAGCCTAGAAAATAAATTCAGGTATAGAATAAGTTACTCAGAGATTAAATACAATTGATTTGAGAGGGAAACCAAACTGTCTAGATCCTGTATTTTTTTAAAAATTTTCTTCATTTAATCTATGTGTCTATTATTTTTGTTAATTTTTTTCCTTCTCCAAAATGCCCATTTAGCTAGGCCTTGTACATTTCTTTCAGTTATCCAGATTTGACTACTAAGAGGTATCATCATCCACCATAGTAGCTGTCTACATTGTTTCACAATCTCTTACATATTTTTTGTATGTTTTTCAAAAACACAATGACTCCTAGATGATTTTCTCTCAAAAAGCCTAATGATATATGTAGCTGCCTAAAAAGTAAATTAGTTCCAGGAAATTTTTAGTAGTTCATGATTGTCTGTTTGACCCCAACTTAAAAATCCTTTTTGGGCATTCTTGACTATAATTGTATAAAATATAGGTAAAGGTCCTTTATGATTTAAATATCCTTTTAATGATGCCTTTTGGGAAACAGCAAAGATTTACCAAACCTAACTAACAAACTATTCAGTAAGAGTGAACATACAAGAACTTTATAAAATAATAAAGGAATTATAAGTTATTATAATAAGATTTGACCTGAGCATGTAGAATTACTGAGTTGTTTGCTTTATGTCAATATACTTTACAAATCAAGAGAAGGATATCATGGATAGAGACAGCGTCAGTTAAGTAAAACCTATTTTTTAAGTCTCACCTTTGAAAGCCACTGCTTGAGCAATATTAGTGAAGAAACTTAACATTAATTTACTAGTCAATCTCAAAGACTATAATAGTTGTTTGTCTTTATTGGTAGAGAAAATTTCTTCACTGAAAGTTCCTTGTACCAATGAAAGCACAGATTTAGATAAAAAAAAAATCTGCCTCACTCTTTTGGTAATGAGGAACAGAAAATAGGGTGTCTTCAATTTTAACTTGATGGGATAAACCAACCTAGAGTAGCCTCATCAACTTCTCAGGACAATATAGCTTAATAAGTAAGTGCCAGAAATCAAATGCTTTTGATGACCAATGAATATATTGTAAAAATTTTGTTCTGAATGAGCATCAGTGAATATGTCTGCTATATTACATTAAGGTCTGAGCACACATTATCTTTCTGCTGGGGATAATGATAATCATTTCCATAAAAATCAAGAAGACAGTGTGGTACAGTAGAAAGTGTTCTGGAGTTGAAGGCAAAGGACCTCTATTCAAATCCTGGCTTACCCATTTAATATTCATGTGAATTTTAGTAAGCCATTTAACCTCTGTGTAAAATGTTAAAATAGATCCAGCCAGAATATTACTGTAAAGGACAGGAATAATTATTTGCATAGTGAGTATTTCTAGGTAGAAATTTCTAGATAGATCCTACTCAATGTTGGTATTTCCCACAAGACTATACAGTGTTTTATACTTTGTTGTTGTTCACCCTTCATTTTTGAAAAGCAACAATGTCATCATGAGGGTGATATCTTGACTTGCACAGGAATTGGATTTAAGTGAATCAGTGTTGCACAAAATCATCAGCCTCCCTCTCTCTTCCAGAATCACAGAAGTCCAATGGCAAGACAACAGTAAAGATGATTAGCAATGGCCCAAGATGCAAACGTTAGCATCTTTGATGTCTGAACAAATTCTAGAAAGCACTCCACAGAACCTGCTTCAGCTGCCTTGATTTCAATGACCATTGGAACAAATTATTCTCATCCATTCATTCTGCTGGGGGAATGTCTTCATATCCTTAAGGAAGATATCCCCCTAACTGATAGGTTCAGGTCTGTCTGTTACCCTTAACCTGGTTAAGCCCATCTGCTAAGACAATCTGCCTCAGTATGGCCACTGCACTTTGAGATAACTTCTTGGAGCCAGAGCTGAATGCTAAGTGAACACCAAAGGTAAATGGACAGCCCTGAAAATATCTTGGCAAGCCCTCACACCAGGGGTGCTGGTCTTCCTAATAGTACTTCCTAATAATACTTTAATAAGTAATTATTAAATAGAATTGAATAATTCATGAAATGGTTCAGAATACACTTGACAATCTATAGTTTAATTTGTATAATAACTAATGCTCAATGTTCAATTTTTGTTGATGCATAGGATAATGTCTAAAGCTTTTAATTAAGTAGAAGAGTGAATCCCTTAGTGCTGTAAAATGGAAAAAGGAAATGTATTATTAAAGATAGCTGATTCATTAGTAGTGGCACATGAAAACCAAATAAAAATAAAGTTTGATGCCCAAGTCATTTTAAGCCTCTAATGAAAGCCTGACTCATCTCCATTTTCATTTTAATTAACTATTAATATTTACCTTTTCTATATTTTATGATGTTTGTTATTTCTGAAGAAAATTTGCATCATATTATCATGTTTAGTGACAAAATTTCCCTGTGAACTGACTTTTTAAATGGCCTACAGGTTGCTTTCCTGTCAAAGACATAAATATGTTGACCTGAAGTAAAAACAGTTCTTTGAGGGGCAGGAGGGGCAGAGTCACAAATAACTGCTGAGAATAAGAATCATTAGAATGGGAGAGAGAAAAAATAAAGGATAAAGAGAAAAGTTTGATACAGCAAGAGGGATAAGACGAGGATGGTTCTCTAGCAATAACAGTTCAGAATGGTTGCATCTTGTGAAGACATGAACTACTAGAGGTTGAAAATGAGGAAGTATAGGGACAAGATAGTTGGAAATATGGGGAAATATTTGCTACTTTATGTCAATGATAATGTCCTGGATCAAAGCCTTACTCACCTCATGCTAGTTACAGCTCTATTTCTTGTTCTCTATCTCCAGGTTCAGAATTATTCTAAAAAAGCAAAACTTCTTTCACATTAATATTGATTCTTTATATTAGTTATCTTCTCTGGATGGAGTTTTGATCATAACCACTCAAAGATAATACTGAACTTTATGATATATAACAACTAACTTGAATCTTGGCAGAATAGTTGCTGTTAACGAGAGCATGAGAGTTCTGAAAGGAGTCAGCTTGTGGAATTATGAATCATATCGTTTTGAAACATTTATAAATGAATGAAAATGCCCAGCATTGACATGAGTTATGAGTTTCATTATGGTGGCTGTAATTTTTTCAGCTTTACCTCAGAGAGGCATGTAGTTCCACAAGGGAAGAAGAAAGGCCTTCATCAAGTTATTTTTTTTCATGCTGATAACTGAAAATGCTCCATATGAGAAGAGTTTATTTCTCCAAAGCAGCATATAAATGCTTCCTTCTTCCAGGAATCTCTAAGATATATCCATAGAACTTCATCATATAAAGTGTCAATAATTACCTTTTTCATCTATTCAGAACCATCTATAACTTAGTATTAGTCTTAAAGAATAGCCTGAAGATCAAAGGGATGGTGACTTTTCCATGGGCACATAATTAATTTGTCACAGTCAAGATTTGAACTCTATTCTTGACTCCATGATAAAACATAATCGCTTACCACTCAAATAGTTCATATCTGGTTTCCAAAGTACTCCCCTTATATAACTCCATGAAGCAGGTAATATATTATTGATCTTCCCTTTTTATAGATAAGAAAATTGAGGCTTGGAGCAGTTGAGTGATTTTTAAAAATGAAAAATCATTTATTTATTAAATATTTATTATGTGCCTATCCCTATGCCAAGTATTAATGATGCAATTAGAAAAGTAAGATAATCTCTGTTCTCAAGGTGCTTTTATTATTCTATAATGACTTTTCCATTGTCACCAAGCTAGTAAGTACATGCATAATGAGATTCAAACGCAGATCTTTCTACACCTACAATCCAAGTCCCTTTGAGTCAATCTATAAAAGAGAGTAATCACCCCACTCTCAGACTTCCCTCTCCTTTCCTTTGAGTCTTCTTCTGAAGAGTAGGTGGGCACAGCAGACTGGGAAGTTGCAGATTTCTGTCTGAAAAAAATGCTCTAGGGGTCTTCCCTTTCCACCCTCAAGGCTCCCTTCTCTCATTGGTAATTTCTTCCTAGAACTTGTATTTTGATGAAGGGCTCTATCATCCTTCATTATCTATATTTAATTACCATGCCTCTGTGGATGCATACTCCTTCCTGCTCCTCCTCCATTAGAATATAAATCTTTGAGGGACATTTTTATTAGTTTATATTTGCATCCCATAGCTTAGTGCTATGCTTGTTGACTTGTTGAGAATAAATCATTTTATCCAGCAGTGTCTTTACTGCATCTGTATCCCAAAGATATCATAAAAGAGAAGGGAAAGGACCCATATGTGCAAAAAATATTTGTAGCAGCCCTTTTTGTAGTGGCAGGGACTTGAAAATTGAGTGGGTGGCCATCAGTTGGGGAATGGCTGAATAAGTTATGGTATATGAATGTTATAGAATATCATTGTTCTATTAGAAATGATGAGCTGGCAGATTTCAGAAAAGTCGGAAAAACTTACATGAACTGATGCTGAGTGAAGTGAGTAGAATCAAGAATCACAAGATTATATGATGATCAATTCTGATGGACTTTGTTCTTTTCAACAATGAGGTGATTCAAGGCAATTCCAATAGACTTGAGGTAGAAGGAAGTAAAGAAAAGATGGATACTCACAAATATAATTTTTTCTACTAATAGATATATTTTCTTGAACTGGTAATTTGTTGTTATATATTTTGAATCATCCCTGATGTTCTGCTGGGCATATGACAATGTTCTCTTTTGTTTAGCATTCATTTTCTGTTTTTCTTTTTTTCTAATTTTGTTTTTTTTTAAATAAAACAAATTAAAAGGAAAAAAGGCAACTAGATGGCCTAGAATAGAGCACTGGCCCTGGATTCAGGCATTCAAATCTGGCTTCAGACACTTAATACTTACCAGTTGTGTGATCTTGGTCAAGTCACTAAACCCCAATTGTCTCACCAAAAGAAAAAGACATGTGATGGAAAGCCATTTGTATCCAGAAAGAAAATTGTGAAGACTGAATGTGGATCAGAACATAGTACTTTCATCTTTGTTTTTCTTGTTGTTGGTTGGTTGGTTTTTTTCTTATGATTTTTTTCCCTTTTGATCTGATTTTTCTTGTGCAACATGACAAACAGAGAAATATATTTAAAAGAATTCCACAGGTTTAGCTTATATTGAATTAGTTGCTGTTTAGGGGAGAAGGGAAAAGGGGAGAGAAGAAGAAAATTTTGGAACACAAGGTTTTGTAAGGGTGAATGTTGAAAACTATCTTTGCATGTATTTTGAAAAAATAAAAAGGTTTTATATATCTAAAAGAATAAAGTCACAAGATGGCAAAATAGACCTGTATTTTGTACCTAGACAATACCTTGATTTGTTCATATAGTATAACCCCAATTCATGATCCCATTTGGGAGGTTTCTTAGCAAAGATTCTAGAGTGGTTTGCTATTCCCTTTGTAAGAAGATTATTTGGGGTTTATGAATAATTTCAGTTAACTTTATTAAATATCAGTTTTGGAATTCCCACTACTGGACTATATTGCCTTGGTTGGAGAATGACTGAATGTAAATCCAGCTAGTACATTATATCTAGGTGGCTTCAGAATCAATGTTAGACCGTCAAACTCAGTTTCACATTCCTCCCATGCTGCTCCTCAATCTCACCATCTTGTCACCCCAACTCCCTAAACAATAATTTAATTAATGCTCCCATTATTCCTGGAAATAGTGTGCCAGTTAATTGCCCTACAAATTAAACCACTATCCCTGTGACTCCCTAAATACTTCCATCCCAGGCTACCACTCTCATATCTATATTATATCCCCTTATTAGAATGTAAGTTCCTTATAGTCAAGAGCCATCTCATTCTTGCTCCTGTGTATATAGTGTTTAGCATAATGCCTGGTACATAATAATTACTTGATTAAAAACCTTTTTACTTCACTTATTCATTGATATGGAAAACAAAACAAGACTAAGTGAAGTTATATTACAATACTAACAAAAAAGGGAATAGAAATGTAAGAAATAAGAAATGGTCAGATAGAATAAGAGGATTGTTAAATGATTATTTCTAATTAAGTATCAATGACTAAGTGAAATTGGTTTCAGATTTCTTAGTAAGAAAATGTGAAGTGCTTAAAAAATCTTATATTTTTAGCTGGTAAACATTAAAGTGTTGTTTACCCAGATCAATTTCTTAAAATATCTGTTTTTTCTATTGATAGTACAAGGGAAAACTTTATCCTAGCTCCTGTCAGAATTCAGTTCAACAAACATTTATTGGCAGGATTCAAATTAATAAGGTGTTATCTACAAACAAGTATAAATATAAAAATAATATATTTCCATTTAAATTTTGTCTTAAGGCTATGTATTCACATGACTCATTCCTAGGATGCATTTATCAGAAAATAATTTCCTTTCAAAAGAAAAATGGCTGGAATAATTTACAAAGTTCTTAGAAGAAATTATTTCCAGGAAGGCATTCTTGTCAGATACTTATGGACACAATTCCAAATACTATTTGGTTCTACCCTTACTTCAACTTATGCCAGCCCCAGGTGTTCTTCTATTGCTTTACTTTCAGCCTTTTAATCTTCTCGCCTCATCATTTTTCCCTACAATCAATATTCAACCTCTGACATTGTGCAAAACTAAATGAACCATTTTTCTTTTTTCCATTTTCTTCCCCATTCATTCGGTTGCACTTGGGGGGAAAATGTTCAATATTCTGGAAAACAATTTAGAAAAGAAGTTACTAAACTGTTCTTATCCTTTGGTCCAGTGATTCTACTAATGGACATAAATCTCCAGGAGGTCAAAGACTGCTAAAAGAGCCCTTTATATACCAAAATATTCAAAGCAACATTTTTTTAAGAGTAGAAAAAAAAGAAACATCTGGAAACAAAGAATACCCACTGTTGCTTTTCATTCTTTGTTCTTGAAGAGGATCAATGACTGGTATAATGACTAGACCTAATGTTGCAATGAATGTAATGGAATATTATTGTACCATAATAAATGCAGATGTAGTTCAGAGGAACATGGGGAAGCACAAACTGATGAAAAATGAAGGAAGAACCAGGAGAACAATTTGCATGATGACATTAATGTGGATGGAAGCAATAATAAAAGATATAAAAACTCAAATTTAATGCAATGATAACCTTTATTATAAAAGACCAAGAATGAAACATATTCCCCTCCTCTTGGTAGAAAAGTGGTGAACTGCAGTTGGAATACTGGATAAACTGTGAAATGTAGCCATAATTATTTTTGCTTACCTGTTTTTCTTTGTTACAATAGAAGGTTGTTGGGGGCAGTTATTGGGAAGTAGCACACCCCATCCACCAAAAAAGAAAAGAAAAAAAAAAGGAAGTAGCAGCACCATTAAAAAAAAAACTTTTTGAAAGAACCTTTTTGATCATATTCGATATAAATAATTGGAAATTTGTTTCATAGTCTATGATACTCTGTATATTATTTTTTTAATATGATTACCATTCCATCATACAGTTTCTAGACTATCAGTCAACTGGAAAAGTTGTTTGATGGCATTGGACTCAATTCAGATAATAATTTCTTTACATGATTTCTAATTCATACCAGCAAATTATTTGTGGTAAATTGATAGCAATTACAATGAAATAATTTTTTAAAAAGAAAGAGTAGAAAATAATCTGAAAAATCACTTTATGGTAGACCATTAATCTATTTTGGCATATATAAATCATAGAGAATAAATGCATATAGCATATAGAAAGTTAAAACATTCCATTTCTGGTCTTTCTAAAGACTCAGTTTATTAGATTTATTTTCTAATAAAATTGGCCAAATTCTCCTGGAGCCCACATCTCCTTTTCCTGGAGAAGATTTTCTTTTGGTTTCCCTGGAAATAAAAGTTGCTTAACAGGAAGCAAGGGGTACTGAGTTAGGTTGTTGCCCCTTCTCACTTGAAATTCTCAAAAACTTTAGGAAAGAAGAAACAAAGGTTCTCAGTGTTGAGAGGAACCTCAAAGAGATCCATTCATACCTGAACAAAAAATATCTTCTATAACATATGCAACATTTATTCAGCTCACCTTCACATATGTATCTCTAGGGAGCAGAACCACTACTTGCTGAGGCAATCCTTTCTGGTTTATAATTATAGAAAGTTCTAATAGATATAGTTATAGACAGCTACATTATATTCCCCCTCTTTATATCAAACTGAAACCTGTCTCTCTATAACTTTCCCATAATGTTCCAAAATTTTGTTCCTGGGCAATCTTCTATCCTTTATCTATAAAATGAGAATAATAATAACACCTATTTCCCAGGGCTATTATGAAGATCAAATAAATTGATATCTGTAAAGCATTTGGCACAGTGCCTGGCACATAGAAAGTGCTTAATAAATACTTGTCTCCTTTCTTGGAATTTTTTAACTACAAATGCTATATTTCCTAATTCTGAAAATATAAGCGAGTTGTTATTGCTTTCTATAAACACATTTCCATCTTCACACATATGCACCTTTAATCATTAGGTAAGTACCCCCATGTATTACATCATAGGCATTATTTTAAGTGCTGAGGATTCAAAAAAAGGCAAAAACAGATTCTGCCTTCAAAGAACTTATATTCTAGTGAGAGAGGCAACATGTAAATTAATAGGTATCTACAAGATACATTCAAAGTGGATGGCAGAAATGTTAGAAAAATAGGCTATAGCAGTTATACTGGGCTGGCTAGGGAGGTTACCTGAAGAAGGTGGCATTTGACCTAAAACTTAAAAAAAAAACCCACAAGGATTCTAAGATCTTTTCTATTAAGAGGCAGCCAGGTGGTACAGATATGGTTATGTAAAGCAATGGATAAAGCACAGGATAATCAATAAGACTTTAGTTCAAATTCAGCCTCAGATACTTCCTAGTTCAGCCTCAGTTTCCTCATCTGTAAAATGAGGATAATGATGGGGGATCTATATGATTGTTGTGAGGATAAAATGAAACTTTTTATTGATTCTTTAAAAAATTGTTTAATATTTTATTGTAAGTTCCAAATGTCTCCCTTCCTGACCCACTGAGAAGGCATACAATGTTCACAATTATACATATAACATCATACAAAACATATTTTCATATTAGCCATTGTGGGCATTCCCTCAATTTTAATTCTTTGCCATCACAAAAGAACTGCTATAAATATTTTTGTCTCTTTCTTTGATATCTTTGAGATACAGATGTAATAGTGGTATAGTTGTGTCAAAGGATAAGCATAGTTTTAAAGTTTTAAAGCATAATCATCCAAATTGTTTTCCAAAATGGTTGGATCAATTCACAATTCTAGCAACAGCATATTAGCGTACCTATTTTTCCATATCTCCTCCAGTGATTTAGAGTATTCTTTTCATGTGACTATTGATAATTTTGATTTCTTCTTCTGAAAACTCTCTATTCATAGCCTTTAACCATTTATCAATGAGGAATGTCTTTTATTTTTATAAATTTGGCTTAGTTCTTTATATACTTGAGAAATGAGGCTTTTATCAGAGAAACTTGCTGTAAAATTATACATTCTGCCTCCACTTTCCTGCTTTCCTTCTATTTTGGCTGCATTGGATTTACTGATGCAAAACCTTTTTAATTTCATGTCATTAAAATTATCCATTCTGGATGCTCATCAATTGGAGAATGGCAAAATAAATTATGGTATATGAATGTTATGGAATATTATTGTTCTGTAAGAAATGACCAACAGAATGATTTCAGAGAGGCCTGGAAAAACTTACATGAACTGACGCTAAATGAAATGAGCAAAACCAGGAGATCATTGTATGTGGCCACAAGAATACTAAATAACTATCAATTCTGATGGACGTGGCTCTCTTCAACAATGAGATGATTCAAAGCAATTCCAATTGTTCAGTGATGAAGAGAGCCATCTACACCCAGACAGAAGACTGTAGGAACTGAGTGTGAACCACAACATAGCATTCTCACTCTCTCTATTGTTGTTTGTTTGAATTTTGTTTTCTTTCTCAGTTTTTTCCTTCTTGATTTGATTTTTCTTGTGCAGCAAGATAACTCTATAAATATTTATACATATATTGGATTTAGCATATATTTAACATATTTTAACATGTATTGGTCTACCTGCCATCTAGGGGAGGGGATGGGGAGAAGGAGGGGATAATTTGGAACAGAAGGCTTTGCAAGGGTCAATGCTGAAATATTACCCCTGTATATGTTTTGTAAATAAAACTCTTTAATTAAAAAATTATCCATTCTATTTTCAGTGATCTTTTCTATCTCTTTTTTTGGTTATAAACTCATCCTTTATCCATAGATCTGATATGTAAACTTTTTCTTGCTTCTCTAATTTACTTATGCTATCACCCTTCACGTCTAAATTAATTAGGCATTTTTTGTACCTTATTTTAAAGTATGGTTTGAGATGTTTATCTATACATGCTTTCCAGTTTTCCTAGCAATTTTTGTGGAAATAGTGTTCTTATCCCCAAGATTTTTTGGGTTTATCAAACACTAGATGACTATGGTTGCTTACTACTGTGATTGTTTACCTAAGCTATTCCACTGATCCTCCACTCTGTTTCTTAGTCAGTATCAGGTAATTTATGAAATAACATTTTTAAAGCCCTGTGCAAACTTCAAAGAAACACAAATGTTAGTTATTAGGAAGTTTATTATTCCCTCTTCTCTATAGAACCTTTGTTAGATTACTATGTAGAATCACAAGGAAAATGTCATTAAGTCATTTATAAGGCTTTTTTCCTTGTTCTGAGAAAATAACTCAATAGCATTTTCCTAGTGTTCCTACTAGGCACTTTAAGAAATGGAACTTCCTGCATTGCATCATGTCCCTATCATTTATCAAGTTTTAATAGTTTTGTTTTATTTTGCTTTCTCCACTAAAATCCACTAAGATTATCTCTCCTTTTCCAAATAATATCTTTATGAATTAGTGACTATCTAAGATCAAACAATCCTATAGTACAGGGCTTCACAAATAAGATTTTCTACATCTGCTTGTTAGGTAATCTTAAGTAAATTGGGAAGTTTTCTAATTTCATACTCTCATTTCCCTCATCTAATATGATTACCCTCAAAAATCACAAAATTTTAGATCTGGAAATTGAGGAAAGAGATACCAACTTGCTCTATACCAATTACCATCCTAAAACCTATGAAAGAGAGTATTTCTAACACACTTAGAGATAGATTATTATGTATACAAAAAGGGAAATTTGGTAAGCCATTTTCACAAATGTAATACAACCTCAGTCTGGGAAACTATGATAGCACTAGCTCCCTCTGGAAGCAGATTTGAAGGGCTATAGCATCCCACTTCAGGAATTCCTTCTCATTTTAGGATTCTCTCTATAGGTTTATGTGCTCTAGATTTTTAATTAAATTTTCTTCCTCTTGAGATCTTTCGTGGCTTTACCCTTATTTTTATTTAAATTCCCATTTCATTTTCTGATTTTCCCCTCATGAAGTATTCTCTCATGGCTAAACTCCAAAACTGCCTCAGCCTCAGCTCATACAGGTTGGAGAATATACACTTTTACTGGTCTCTGTTCAAGTTCTTACTTGGGAGATAGGACTGGCCTGAGTGAGGTACATTTCTGTGTAGTGTTCACCCTGGCACTGAGATCTGTCTTAATTACAAACATTTTCTTTCTTTCTGGCCAGATTAAATCATGCGCACACACACACACACACACAACCATCAATTTCCCTACCCTCTTATTCCTCACATGACTAGACTAAATCAAAATCTGCCTTTTCTTGCAGGACTGGAGATACTAAGCTAAGTCTGTGCAGCTGAAAGTGTATCCCAGTATGGATACAAAGCAGAAGACTGTGAGTCAATTTTGAGACTCTGGAGAGACAGAGACAGAGTCAGAAAGACAGAGAGAGACAGAGACACAGTCAGAAACATAGACACACACACACACACACACACACAGAGACAGAGACAGAGACAGAGACAGAGACAGAGACACAGTCAGAAAGACAGCCAGAGACAGACATAGTCAGAAACAGAGAGAGACAGAGAGAGGCAGAGACAGAGAGAGACAGAGACAGAGACAGAGATGCTGTCTGTGAAGGAATGGGTAAAAACTATGGGAATGTTGTACCTAGGGACATGAATTAGTTCTGCAAAAATATAACATTATGTGAATAGTATTACAATAGAAAATGTATTCTATAGTTTACTTTGGTTTCTATGAACATTTATGAAGCATTTACTATTTTTAAAGCACCCAGCATTCTAGGCAATGGGGAAGCTTAAAGTGATAAGTCACATAAACAAATAAGTACATCTATTTGGCATCTTTGGTCATCACCTAAATGAAGTTTCACTGAATTTCCCAACATTATGGTAGGGTTCATTATTATTTATAAATGTAGAGAGCTATATTATTTGTTTAGGGATGATCTGAAGGCTATGCATCCTAAACACCACAGATGGTTATCATTTAGGATAGACAACACAGTCACTTGAAAAATTTATTTATATACAGGCATTCTTGTTAAGGGATAAGGTTACATAGGGAATGTATGTACCAAAAATAGATGGATACTTGCAGTCAGTAGAAAAATTTCAAAAGATAAGTTAAATGACTTATTCAATATAGCTGTGTCTCACTTAGTTGTTAAAGCCATCCTTGGACACTGCTACTCACAAGATTACTCTGAAATAATTAACATAGAGAAGCAGACCTTGAGAACGAAGAAGTTAGTACTGCTAACAGATGCTTTTATTTTTATTTTTTTTAATTTGCAAAACATATGTATGGCTAATTCTTCAACATTAACCCTTACAAAGCTTTCTGTTACAAATTTTTCCTCCCTACTCCTTACCCCTCCCCTAGATGGCAGGATATCCACTACATGTTAATTATGTTAAAATACTTGACAAATCGAATATATGTATACATATTTCCACACTTATCATTGTTGTGCAAGAAAAATTGTATCTACAAGAAAAAAAATCAGATAAAGGAAACACAATGCAAGCAAACATCAATCGAGAGCATGAAAATGTTATGTTGTGGTTCACATTTCACATCCCTCTCTCTGGGTGTTAACAGATGCTTTAAAAAAAAAAGACCTGAGGTCCAAATGCATAATATATTTAACCCTAACTTCTTAATAATAGAGCTTTCCCACAGTGGAATGGAATCCAGTGGAGATGAAGAAGTTGTAGTTTATCCCCTCATTGAAGGTCTTCAAGCAAAAGGTGAATGAATAAGCTCTTGTTTTATATTATAACCTGTTGCTCAAGCCATTTGTACACCCTCATCAATAATCTCAACTCACACATCCTGAATTCAGTCCTAGGGATTCATTGCCTTCATCTGGGGTTGCTCTAGAAAAAATATATTTTCATTATACAGAGGCATAGTTCATGTCCAGTTTTACCTAATTGTGAGCAATTGGGAGGGTCTTCAGTTACCTTATAAACATAATGTATCAATGGCACATTTGTTATTGAATCACCCTTGTCTCATTCTGCAGCAAAGGCACAAGCTGCAAAAGACTCAGAGGAGTCCTATAGTAGATTCATAAAGCAAAAAAACAAAAACAAAAACAAACAAAAAAAACAAAAACCTACTCCAACATCTCATCTCCTTTTCCATAGGGGAATTTCACTTGGTTTAACAGCTTCTTGCAGCTATGGTGAGAGTTGGACCTGAAGGTAGATGATCAGTCCTGAAAAAGGATTAGCAAGTCCTCACACCACTGATGCCAGTCCAAGATACTTACTTATCCTCAGTCTGAGAGGACACCTGTAACCCAATAAGAAGGTGAGATGCAAATCTTTTGACATGCTAGTGAATCCTGCTTTTCCACAGAATTCCATATAGCCTCCCCAACTCCCAATACCTGCTACTATTCTGTAGTTGTGACTGAAAAGTAAACATACTTTGAAGACCTACTGAATAAACAATCCCTTTCCTTTTGAATATGAGAAACTGACTGTTCCCTAAGAAGGATTCTGTATAGGAATTAGATATATAATCCTCTTCTTTCTTCAAGGAACATACTGCTATTCTTCAAGGAACATACCGTTATCAAGGAATCCTTTTCTCCCTTAGAAGGTCCAATTACTAAATGCAAGGAGCTCTCAAACTTGGTGTCATTCTTATGACAATTCCCAATGGTAGCATTGTCCAAGAAATTTCATTTCTTTCATTAGAAGGGTAGATTTCAGCATTATATTGTTCAGGGAATTAAAAATCCTCCCTCCTCCATGTGGGAGTCTGGTTTTCATGAAAAATGTCCATAGACTAGCCTTCCAAGATGAGTCCAAACATACATCTACTACTGCTGGTGTTTTTGTTATCATCAAGTACTCTTACATGAGAAGAGATTAGAAAGAAGTCCATTGTTACATGTATCCTCTCTATCTAATAATAAGCAAGTATCTAGACTAGCAACTGATGCGAGGCCATGCTAAGTTGCTCCACCTTCACCAAGTTTCACCTGTGGCTCCAAATAGCCATAGCATATACAGTGGCCATACCTGATGAACTGTGCAGCTGATGAGCTAAATAAGGTCGAGGGTTACTTACAGACCTCAAGCCTGTTAGTGAGTTAGTGGGATGTTTTGTGCCAATAACCATGAAAGCAACTAAAGCAGGCATTGTGGGATGCGTAGAGCTTAGTCAAACATACAAAATGCCAAGGTCACCAGTCAGCTTGACTTTTGTCTTGCCAGCGAACTTCAATGAGTGAATCTGATGATTTGATGTAACTCTGATTCACTTAAATCCAATTGATGTACAAGTCAAGATATCACCCTGTGACATAAATGATCTTCTTTGAAAGAAGGTCAAATAGCAACTATTGTCTACTTTTTTGGGGGGAGAAGGAAGAATTGCATGGCACTGATTTCCCAGATTCAATCTATGTGTTTTTCTCTCTTTTCAAAGATTAAACAGCGAGATGACCTTGTAGTTCACTTTTAGAGATCATTGGAAGGAACAATCTCTCAGACTGAAGTCCAACCTCTCAGTCAACCAATCATCTTGAGTTATATATGATCTCTCAGATAGATGCTGATGGCTATATCTGTACTCATTTGTCAAAGGAAAAAATCTTTCTCAAGTAATCCCATTAAGATGATTAGGGAACTCAGCAGGAAATCTTCCCCAAAGTTCCCTCTTAATTTAAATTGTAGAATTGTATTTGAGTATCTTGTTCAGATAGGGTTAGATTAGGTGAGGTTTCTCACAACTTTTCTATGAGTTAGTGGAAATTGAACTAATGTATAATCTTCCATATTGTTAGTTTTATGACCCATAATAACCAAGATTATCTTTTAATAAATCTGGTGTATGAGTTTCTTTCCCTCCTTTCTAGTGCAGATATTATGAAATAACTAAGAATTTAAATATACGTGATCTAATAAAAAATAAATCTATCTTTTTTTCCTCTTTCTTTTAAATGTTATCAGAAAGAAGAATTGGAGAAAACATTTCCAATGGCTGTTTTTATGTTGTATTTGTATTGGATGTCAGTTAAAGGGACCAAGAGGAGGATTTATATTTGTATTTGTCATTAGGCAAAAGGAAAGAATGCTTAGACTCCCTTTGCTCCCAGCAGTCATTAAAACCTAGGAAAAGCCAAAGTCCAGGGTATGGGCCCTTTTCCTATTTTACTTAGACCTCTGCTAGATTTACACTTTGGTAGCTTTCAAGTTTTCAATCAAAGGCTGTTATTTGAAGCTTGGCACTATCAATACATCAAAGATGAAAGACTGCAAAGGACAATGTAATACACTCAAAACATATCTTTTTGGTAAATTCACAGCTTCCAAGTGGATGCACTTTACTAAAGCTTTGACATAGAGAACAAGTTAACAAAGACCACAGATTTTAATGCTGTCTAATTGAATGTGTTATTTATCCTCACAGCATTGCTCCCTAACCCCCTGTTACTTCCCCCCCCCCATACTTTGATGCCCTTTACTCTGCTCACTCACACCCTTCCAGGAAGAATAAAGTACAAGTTGGATTGTCCCTTTAACTTTGGAGAAACCATGGTGATTAGCACCTACTAAGATGGTACACCCTGCTTCTACCAGAAGACATGCTATTCTAATGGTTGTTTCTGATGACCTTTCTCTAGGGTTTGAATCTCAGCATTATTAAGAAGCTATTTTTAATGTACAATAGTCAGGAATATAAAATTATGCATAAAAATGGTGCTAAAATCATTTAATTATGTTATCTTCATTTTCCATCAGTGATACTTCTTGGTTTCAATTCCATGAACAGATTACTTGTCCCTCAAGATAAGCTCATCACTTGAAATCCCATCAATCATGCAGACTGAAACATTTTCTCAGACTTTCCCAGTATCCCTCCTCTCTAATTGAAGAGCTGAAGGTAGAGTGAGAAATTCCTCCCAAAAACCTTCCTTCATGGAGAACTCAACATTTTTTATCAGCTGTTCTTGGTTTGACTGAATAAACATCATACCTCTGAGTCAAGTACCCCCTGGTACTCCCTCCCCTTTTCAGCTTCTTGTACATCTTCTTACTCTATCAGATTGTAAGGTGCTTGCAGTACTTAGTCCTTAGCTGGGCTGCTGACTAATAGTAGACAGTTAGCAAATATTTATTGACAATTTCACACAGCAAGCTTGGTCTTTGTCAGCATGATTTTTCTTACAATGGACTCTCACATAGACATACTTCCATAAAATATCTGGATTATATCAGTGAAATTACAATTTAGTAGATGATTTTCACATTTTTTTTGAGGTCCAAAACATTCATCATCTAGTAATCCAGTTGTGATGAAGCTTTTGTAAACTTACAGAGAGCAGATATACAGGTCATCACAGACTATTCTTTAGAATATGCCAAAGATTGTTATTCATAGGCTTGGATTTTTGAGAACTCAGGAGGACTCATAGCTGCCTGAGGAAGCAGTAAAGGCAGACTTTGGTGAAAAGGACATAGACACATTCAGGGATGAAACACACCAGAAAATTCAAAGTATATTGGTATTTAGTATACATAGCACATTATTTCTCTTAATTCTCTTGTATAAAGAGAGAAGCTTACTACAGATGACATATTATATTTATATCATGATCTATATATTATTTAAAAAATTCTCATTTTTCTAATTGTACTTATGTTGCATTTCACAAATCAAGAAAATTTCTTTTTGTAGAAAAGTATCTTCACTGTGGGCTATGTTTATGTTGGCCCCAAAATAAGTTCATCTTCTGGAGATATTGAGTTAAAGGGTGAAATAATCATCATAATCATAGCAAACTCTTTATTAAATAGAAAAAAAAGAGTAAGAATATCCATTGACAGGTATAGCTCTCTAGGTCCTTGCACACAGTCGAGCATTCAATTTATACACCTATTTACAGGAGATATTTTGAGTCATATTGTTTTCTCATTTTTATCCATTCTTCTCATTTGAAGTTAATTTTTCTCTTTGCTCCAATAAACCAATGGACTGACCACAAAAAGTTGACTGTCACATGAATGATTCACATATAAGAAGTAGGTCCTTTCTTTCAGTTTAGAATATAGACAATTTTATACTGTGCAATGTTTTTCCACTCTCTTCTTGAAGAAAGTATTGATGATATTTGAAACTTATTTTTGTGCTTTTTAATCCTGAACCATATTTTCCAACTGATTTCTTTAAGTCAAGTCAATAAACATTTTTGAAGTGCTCTGTTGATATTTGAGCTGAAGGCACCAAATACTGATTTGGTTAGGAGAATATTAGATTCTCCTAAAAGAGATCTGAATAGAATTTCTATAGTTCGCCAACCTAGCAGATACTTAGCTGCAAATACCTTTGTGTTGGTCTTTTTGCCCTGTTCATCACACACATTGTAGTGTTAGATAATGAAGTGTCTCAGGAAATGTTTCACCTTAAGGCATCATTTCCCTTTCCAAGAAAATATGACCCATCTTTCCATTTAACTACAATTTCCTCATGTCTTCTGGTTTCATTTGTAGTAAAATGTCAAGATTGATGTGGTTCAATTCCTTTCCAACTTGTTGTTTATTGAAAAAGGATCTTATCTTTAGATACAGAATTCAGAGATTGTATCTATCTTTGATTTTTACTGGAGTAGGGAACTCCCAGCTGAAAAGATTCCCATTATAAATGCAGATCAGCTTCTTCTCTGGTACTACAGTCTTATAGAGAACCCAGAGTATAAATAGTTAAGTGACATGCTTGGGATGTATCAGAGATAGGAAGACTAACTATCCACTATTCTGCCTCTCATTCAGGATAACAACAATTAAGTTACATTTTATTGATGCTTATAGCTTCTTCTAGAGTATAGCAAGATTTTGAGGAAGGAAGAAATTTTTTCCTTTCCCTCCAAGAAATAATTAGTGGTAGATTCCAGATTTAGGTACTGACCTACTTGAGGATATTTCCTTGAGAGTATTTCTTGGAGAAGTAAAAGAATAATAATTTTGGCTCCTTAAACTGAAAGACTAGAAACATATCATGGTGAGGAAGGAGAGAGGCGATAACAAGAGAGATGAAAATGTCATTTTTCACTTCCAGCTATTACCATTCAGACAGCATGGGTCCAATGGAAAGTAATTGATTGTTCAGTAACCTCCAAAGTATGTTTCGGGGAGAATCCAAACCATGGTACCATGACTCTTGGAGAGGATTACATAGGACTCTAGGGGAAAATTGGCTTCCCTAGGGTATCCACAAATGTCCTTTTAACAATTCAAAATTCAGTTCCTTTCCAAGCAGAGCTGATGGGCTATTTAGTTTTTTGTATGTTTTCTTTATTTATTGGCTCTTATGATCCCTATGTCTTCTGAATTGCTAGTAGGGTAAAATAAGAGCTATTTCATTCCTGGCTTACATTTTTTTTAACCATGGAAAGTAATTCTTGAGTGTTTTAAGAGAGAGCTAAAATTCTATGAACTTTCATGCTTATTTATTTTACTCATAGGTTTATGGTAAAGAAGTTGGAAGTCAAGAAACTATACTTTCAAAGATAAAGAATCACTTTTCCATGAAGAACAATTAAGTAAGATTTAAGAATAAATTCCTTCAGACATATGAAGAAGAATCATAGGATCTAATTTATAACTTTTGGGTATAAATTTGGAAACAGAGGCATGAGTTAACACAATTAGTACTCAGGAAACTTTCCTGAACTCACTCCAGGTAGGGACAAAGAGCCAAAGAGGAAAATGATTCTAATGAGATAACCTTATCACCAACATCAGACCTTGTTAATGTACTTGCAGTCTTGACAACCATTGGTATTATTACAGATAAAAATGGGTTTTTATCTAAGGAGAGGGTAACTGAATCACAGGGATTAGGGGATCAGGAGTTAGAAATTTAACCATAGGACAAGGGAATTTTTACATATGGAGAAGCAAGTTTAGAGACTAAATAAGCACAGCAGTTCTAATTAGAATTCTAATACTTAGTTGCCTTGGGATGAGGGATCTGCCAAGTGGAAACTCTTCAGTAGTCCAATTTTTTGTGCATTTCATCAGCCAAGACACTGCAATGGTGTTAGAAGTGGGTGCTAAGCACCAACCAGTTTTCAGCACAATTTATGAGATGGCTCAGTGATAGATGAAAAAACTATTATATTTCTTTCCTCTTCTTTTAAGGACTATGTGTTTGCTTGTTTGTTTGTTCCCAGATTTCTTTGGAATTTTTCTCTGCAACTTTTATACTTACTTATTTTACTCATAGGTTTATGGTAAAGAAATTGGAAGTCAAGAATCTGTATTTTCAAAGATAAGGAACCACTTTCCCATGAAGAACAATTAAATAAGATTTAAGAATAAATCCTTTTTGACATATGAAGAAGAGTCATAGGATCTAATTTATAACTTTTGGATGTAAAACTTTTTGGATCACACCTTTGGGGAAAGCAAGTTATGCTTATAGTTTGTGCTTCATCATTTCATACAAATCAAAAGACTATCATTAAGTACTTAGCAACCAATTCAGTGATCTTCCAGCTGAGCTCTGTCTCTGGAACTTTAATAGATTACAGTCATAATGAATTGAATTGAGGGATATGAAAATAAACATTTTAAAGAAGGTATGATTATAGGAAAACTTCTGGATTTGGAGGTAAAGACTTGAGTTTAAATCCCAGTTCTACCAATTCCTCATCTTAGATTTTCCTATAGATATAATTTCCTATAAGACCTGCAGAGTCCCTTTTAGTTCTAAATCTATGAGTCTGTGATATATATTTAAATGTTGTTGTTTAGTCATTTTTAGTCATGTTCAACTCCTTGTGGCCCCATTCTCTGGGCTCTTTCCCAGTCACAGGTATCTACCCACAGCAGTTCCCATAACACAACATGTGCCATTTTCTACTTCATGACTGGCTTATGAAAATTTCGGGCTTCATGACAATTCAGACAACTATCCCAGTATTCAAAACTCAAAACAATTGTCAATTACAACCTCAAGAATTTTTAACTTAAATAACGAAATCCCATTAATCACAATTAGGACTTAAATAGCTTTCCTTGTTTCCCTAACAATTGACATTTCATTGATATGTTGAAGTTACACCTTTAAACCACTCTATAAAGTTTCATAATAACCAAAATTTTTCAAATGAAAATTTACTATTATAAACTTTAAATTATTATGTTTTTTACAAAATATATCATTAACAGTTTTCAAATATCTATTTTTATCACATCCTTTTAAAAGCCCAATTATTAATCTAACAATATCTAGATTAAAAAGGAAATTTTGTCTAACAGTATTTCTATTATAATGGTCTCTCAAATTTTACAATATAAGAGAATTTAGAAATACAATAATAACACAAACAATATCATGTATTTAAAACATGAAATGAAACTTCAGGTAATATCAATTTAGTTAGAATTTCCAAATAAACCCATACAAAAATTTTTAATCTTCCTACCTTTTCATTCTAAACCCATTTTATAATTATCAAGTATAGAACAGTTACATTCAATTAAAGAAATAACAATAATGTAGTGTTTAGTGTTAAGCACTTAACAATCATTATATTACTTTGTTCCTTACAATGTTAGGAGGTTTGTCCTATTATTTATTTTTCTCTTTACAGACCAGAAAATGGGGGCAGAGATAAGATAACTTGCTTGAAATTACAAAACTAATAAATTTCTGCAACTAAAACATAATTCAAGTTTCCCTGCATTTTTAAAAACCTGTATTTGGAAACCTGGTCTGACATGAGATGGATTAATAGGAGAAGAGGGAAAGAGTTTCTGAATTGGGGTTGGGCGTAGGCAGATGTACACAGGAGATCTTTGCTTTACATAATCTTTTCTCTTTTCATGGGCAAGGAAGAGTTAATGAGAGGTGGCTATAAAGTGCAAAACATGTACCTTTTTTGTTTTTCTTCACTTTGGGAAACAGCTGTCTTCCTTCATTGCCCTATTATGAAGCTATCAATCTTCAGAATGCCTCCATATGTACTTTTAACTTTGATAGAATTTAATTCTTATTTTTCTTTAAAACAACTTCTACAGAGTGGTACCCCAAAATTTGCTAAAATGTTTCAGAAGTGGATGAGTTCCTGAAATTAACCAAAATCTCAATTCTCCACTGCAATCTTAAAAATGATGAAATCTTCAAACTTCTAATGATTAACTTCCTTAACCTCTAAAATCTACCAAGATGTTTTTAGCAGTTCTATAAACTGTGATTATCTGACTTTATTTCTGTAATTCCAATGCAGCCAAAGCTGAAATGATAGAAATTTAAAATGTTTTTCAGGGCTATTTTATTATTATTATTATTATTATTATTATTATTATTATTATTATTATTATTACCCAATCTCCTGCAGAAAACCTGAAGTAAAGTCAACCTGCTTACAGGATAATTTTTTCAAGTATGGAAGTTTATTAACCTTTCCCAATATTCTAACCTCTTTAGCTATAACTCTTAGCAGGCTTTTTTGGCTGACTGTATCTTCTTTTTTGGAAATCTTTCAAGGTAACAAGGTATACAAAAAAACCAAAAATATATCACAGACATGTTACAAAGACACAAACACAGGGAAAATTATAAGATATGTCTGCCTAAGATAGAAGAATTCTATCTAAACTTTCTTAAAAAGGGTACCCACTTGGTGGTTTCCAGTACCCATTTATTAAAAACATCCCATTCAGTGTATTTAATTTTCTTGCCAGTTTTCTGAGGGATATCATCATCCATAGTTTGTTTATGAGAGAAAGTTGTGCCCATTTATAAAGATCTTAAGATGCTCATTAAAACAAAGTCCTTATAAGGGACAAAAAAACACAAATTGTCTCCCAACAGAAGGTCAAACAAAACTTCTCCAAACTTGCGGAAGTCTGCCAAATTTGCAAGTATCTGTTCCATGGACTAAATGTATATGTCAAAATACCTGATCCCAAAACATCAAGAGACTTGATTAAGAAGAGATACATGAATTCTCTCTTCAGGTGTGACAACCAAAATAATGCCAAGCTCAGGGCACAGCTTGCTTGCTGGGTCTTAAGCACTGGAAAACAGGGTTTCTCCTAATAGTTAAAAAAAAAAAGAGGAATTAAAAAGAAAGGGGGAATTAGTCTTGGATCTTAACAATTGAAATCTTGACTCAGACAATTACTAGCTTGCTTGACCCTGAACAACTTACTTATTTAGAATTCATTCTAAGTTTCCTCATTTGCAAAATGGTGATCAAATGAGAGATTATATGTAAAGCATTTTGAAAACCTCAAAGCTCTCTGTAAATATGTAATAGTTATTATTATTATTATTATTATTAATTGACTTAAGAGCCTTGACTAACAAAGTAAGGAGTATAAAAAAAAAACTTGCTGTGCATAGAATAGGTAAATTTTGGAGATCCTGGTTTTAAAACTCTTTTTGAAGAATAAATTTTAGTTCTTAAAACTAGTTACTAATACTCAGTCAAGAAATGTTCTGATCACAGGACACAGGAAAAAGGGACTTTTTCTATTACTTTTCCAGAATATACCAAAAAAGTCAATATTCAAAATGAGGCAGTCCCTTAAAGAGTGGCATCTGATCATTTTGTATAAGCAGAGTTGACATCATGATATTTTGGATGAATAGATAGAAAGACAAGAAAGGCAAAAGACACAGAAAGACAGACAGGCAAAAGTTGAAAAAGGCAAAAGGTGAAAGATGAAAAAGGCAAAAGGCAAAAAAGGTGAAAGGCAGAAATGCAGAAAGAAAGGCAAAAGAAAGGCGAAAGAAAGGCAAAAGAAAGAAAGACAAAAGAAAGAAAGGTGAAAGAGAGAAAGGCAGAGAGAGAGAGAAAGAGAGAGAGAAGAGAGAACAGAGGAGAGAGGAGAAAGAGGAGAGGAGAGAAGAAATGAAGGGAGAAAAAGGGAGAAAAGTGAGAAAGGGAGAGAGAAAGAGAGAAAAAGAGTGAGAAAGGGAGAAAAAAGGGGAGAAAGGGAGAAAAAGGAAGATGACAGATTTTTTTCCCTTCTTCTGGAAAAAAAAATACTCCCTGAATTAGAATATATATAGTTCCTAAGAAATGATTTTGTAAGGGTGGGGTCTGATAGATTACCTACTCAATTAAAAGTGATTACCTTTGTTAGTAAGAATTTTTCTTGATGGTATCAGTTAATCAAAGCTGACAATGAAAAGGACCAGTATACCTGCTTGAATCAATCAAAGCTATTTTGTGAGGCATGGTTATGCCCTAATGAGTTTGCTTGAAAGAAAGGAACTTTATAAGAACCAGGAAGATATTCTGAGGAACTGTCAGTATAGAGGATGGAAAAAACATTACATCCCAGCACAACCCTGAAGAACAAAGGCAAAGCTGAGATAAAGCTTAGGAGGGAAATATCAAGGAAAATTATCTGTTCCATATTTCAGAGCAGAATTTTCCCCAACTTCTTCAGTGCCTATTTATTCACAGTCACTAATATAATTCATTTTGTTGCTCAATGTTTCATTGAATTTTTCTTCAATCACTGTGTCCAAAAGTTAATTAGAGATGGATATAAGAATATAGTTAGGCAGCAATCCTAGACTCTGCTTAAAATTTAGAAATTTTCCTAACTGGGAATTCAGTGTAATTGTGACAACTCATATAAATTCATCTAAAATAAACTTCCTAAAGTGAAGAGAAGAAAATCAGATGGACCTTAGGGGACATTATATTGCTCCTATGCTTAAATTGAGCTCATTATTCCAATAGGATATTATTGAACACTAAAAGTATAATAAAGGAGAGCATGTGAATATGATTTGTTCCACTCATTTCCAAGAAGATAGATCCTTGGGGAATAAAAAAGCTTTCTCAAAAAGATTAGCAATACTTATACAACATACACATAGAAGACAAAGCCTTGGAAAGTTTTTGGATATAGATGGTTACCAATTAGAGTTGAATCAACATCTGTACCTATAGAATTGAATAAAGGATCATATATTGTCTCTGATTCAAAAACATATTCAGCTGGAAGAATTTACAGTATAATTACTAGTTATTGCCTATATCAAATGAAAAAAAAAACAAATTTAATTCAAACTCACACTGATAACTCTGCAACCAAAGGCCAATGTCTACCACACATGGGCCCATGATTATTTGAAAAAAAAAAGAAAAATTAATAAATCACTTTTCTGGGACAAAATGTCTAATCTTAGATGAAATATACGTAAAATGAATGGAAGAAAGTATAGGAAGCTCTTAGAAAACTAGGATAAGATAAAAAAAAAAGCGTGGGAGAGGAAAAGTACTAAATTAAATGACCAAAGTGAAGATCTACATAGTCATTGTATAAATTTCATTGTTGTATGCCGGTGACACCTGGACACCTATCACTACTATGCCAGAAAACTGAATCACTTCCATTTGAATCGTCTTAGGAAGATTCTGAAGATCACCTGGCAGGTTAGATATCAGACAATGAGATCCTTTCTCAAAGTAGATTACCAACCATTCAAACTCTTCTGCACAACTACCTTGGACTAGCCACATTGTTTGAAGATCAAATGCATACTTGCCAAAAATACTATTTTATAGAATTCACCCAGGGCAAGTGCTCTCATGGTGGTCAGAAAAGGTGATACAAGAACACTCTTCAAGGTCTCTTTTAAGAACTTTAGAATTTGTGGCTCGATGTGGGGGAAACTGGACCAGGATTGCCCAGCATGGCATGCCCTCATCAGAGAAGGTGCTAACTTAGCTCAGAAGAAATCGGAGATATACAGTTAGAGAATCCACCCCAAATGTTCATAGAGACTATTTGTGTCCAACCTGTGGCAGAGCATTTTGAGCTTGTATTGGTCTAATCAGTTACAGTTGGACACATTGTAACTTGACTTTCACACAGTGTTATTATTTTGATCTTCTTGGAGAACAAAGGACAACAGCCTCAATACATATATTTATGCAAGAATTGAGAAGATCCCTTGAAGGAACAGAGATCGACATAGTCAACCATAGTGTTAATTAAACCTTCATCTATGTTGTAAGCAGACAAAATACAATTTGACCTTGATGTTTCTACATCTAAGCCCTGTTCTGGTTCCATTGAATTAGCCATTTTATATATATATGTGTGAATCTGTGGATCTGTGACTTCACTAGCTCAAAAAAATTCCTTTTACCCACAGCATGGATAATCAGACCAAGACTTGGTAGTTAAGTAATGGCAAGTTCACCTAGGCACATAGAGACTTGTATGGGTACTTGGCTGGTAGTAAAGTGTGCTGGAGGTGGTTCATCTGAGCTTGGCTCAAAAGTTGATGGCTAAATTTTTGATATGAGTATTTATATCTCAAAAATCAGCAAATGCTACAAATAATAATTTGATCTGTTGCTTTGTTGATTGTTTTGACTTAAGAAAGTGGTAGGGAAAAGTTGATACAGATTAAACTTAAAATCTTATACATCATTTTGTTGTTTGTCCTAACAAGAAAATGGTGAGAAAATATCCATGATGCAGAGTAAGCATAAAAGTATATGAAATATTTAACTTTACACTCTTGGTCATCATTTCAACCCAGATCATCCTATCATTGTGCTATAAGCATTCTATCCACCGAGCCTCTCCCTGATTGATGGTCTTTCTGCCTATTCCTCTCTCCCTGTCTTTCTTTCTTTTCCTTACATTTCTTTAAAAGAATTTTTTTTAAAAATGCACTAAAATACATACCAGTATGAGGTATACTATATCTGATTGAATCAAACCATATTTGATTGAATCAAAGATACTTTCTCCCAACTGTTCTATTGGTTCTCATTCCATTAATAGTTTCAACTCTGTGTACAAAATTGTTTTAGGAATAGGAGAGGGCTACAGAAAGAAGGAAATTGCCCTTCTTCAGCTCCTGAGGAAAATTAGCTTATTGCACCTTTTTGCAGAATTCCAAAATATAGATATTTACATATGCATGAAGAGATTTCTTTTTATTCCATTCAGAATAATTGAACTCTTTATTAAGTATGCATGGTGCAATAGAAAAACATTATGGCAAATTGAAATTTCTCCTCTTCTGGCTGATATAAGTTTTCCTCTTCTTATTTTGGAAAGGATGTATGGATGAATGAAGCAGGCAGGGTATGTTAACAAAGGCAAATGAGAAAAGAATGGAAATGAGCAAGAATTAAAACAGATTACACAGTCAACCAGAATTGTTAATCATACTTTCATCCTTCTCTTTAAATATCTGAGATAACGAAACTTCTAAACTGTAGAGCCCAAGATCATAGGGCAATGAGATTTAAAATGTATGTTTATCTGGAAGGACTATTCATCCTGGGTTGTTTTGGAGAATTGTTCCTGTGACCCTGTGCATGTGGGAGCACACAGGGTGAGGGATTAAAGAGTATTCAAAAAGTCTAAACAAGGGGCTTTATATACCACAAGACTTTGCCTACTGGGAGAGCTCAGAAATACCTCAAATTAAGGTGAAGTTAGTGGAATTGTCCCCAGCTTCAGTACACAGTGGAAGGACTAGGAAAGAGAATGAAGATAAGGACTTTGCACAACTCCCTCACTTAAAATCAAGATATCACCTTGTGATTTCATTGTTCCTCTTAGAAAACAAAAGGCAAATGATAAACAACAAAGAAACAGATAAAATGATGGCTTTGGGTAGGAAAGAAAACATGCAAACTTTAGCCAGTGATTTCTCAGTTGAAAATGAAAAGTTAGCCTTATCAGAGTGAATAATAGCAGCACACTGAAAGGAACAGTTTTTGCTTTTCTTTGTTTTCCTAGTACTCATCACATTACCTGGCATATTTTGTTATTATTGTTCAATCATTTCTGTCATGTCCAACTCTTTGTGATTCCACTTGGGGTTTTCTTGGCAGGATAGTGGTGTGGTTTGTCATTTTTTTTTCTCTAGCTCATTTTACAGATAAAGCTATGTGCCTTGCCCAGAGTCATACAGTTAGTAAGTTAGTAAGTACAGATTTGAACTCATGAAAACAAGTCTTCCTGGCCCCAAGTCTAGCACTGTATCTACTGTGCCACCCAGTTCAGATCGATATGATAAGAAAAGGATTTATTTAATGCCTATTATGTGACAGGCAGTGTACTAAATACTTTGCAAATACTAAAAACATCTCAATGTCTCTTGATCCTTTAAAGTTGGCAAAACTCTTTACATAAAATATTTCATTTAACAACCTTAAAGGGCAGGTGCTATTTAATCCATTGCAGAGTTATGGAAAATGAGATTCTGAGAGTTTTTAAATGATTCACTCAAGGGGTAGCTAGGTGGTACAGTAGATAGAGCACCAGCTCTGAAGTCAGGAGGACATGAGTTCAAATCTGGTCTCAGAAATTTAACATTCCATAGCTGTGTGACCCTGGGCAAGTCACTTAACTTTGCCTCAGCAAAAAGTAAATAAATAAATGATTCACTCAATTTTGTGCAGTTAATAAGTGTTGGGATAGAATCTGAACACAGGTCTTCCTGCCTATCAGTCTGCTATCCCTTTTATTACTGTAGAATCTGGGGGACATGTCTAATGCATTAGGCATGGGCAAGTCCTCCCTTCCCCCAGAAGGCATCAAGGACTCAATATACTTTGTTGATCTTACACTTAAACGATAATTTATGAGTCTCAATCATTGTATTTTGATAGTCAGAGGGCATAACTAGTTTAAGCAAAAAGCATTAAATGAAGTAGCATAATTTAAAAAAAGAAGTAGCAATAAAAAATTTCCCCCATAAATCTGAGGCACCTTCTTCCATGAATAGACATATCATCTATGCAAAGAGTGGACACACTTGAAAAATATCCATGGAGAGGCATGTACATGTATAGGAAGCAGGTGACTGGGACACATAGACACGTGGGCAACTCACATTTATAATGTGTAGGCTGTGGACATATTTTAGAGATGGCTCACTGGGCCTGTTTCTTGCTGCTGGTTATATATCTCTGCCAAGTATGACCCCACTGGATTCATAACTGTGGAACTTTTTTGACTTCCAGATTCTGGCTTTAGCAAACATTTTTAGTTCTAATGCTATTTCTTTTCAAGCAAAGAGTGGGCTCTTCCCAGCTCTACTAAATACAAAGGCCAAAGGCTTTTGTATGGCTCCTTTAGAAAAGCAACCATCCTTGCCTCAGGCATAAAATCAGTGGGCTAAGTGGCTGACTGAGTGTGGGGGAGAGAACAACCTTCTCAGCTTTTTTTTTTTTTTTTTTTTTTTTTTTAGAATAGATTCTGTTCTTGTCCAGAGTCATGAATTAAACCCCTTTCATCTTCATTGGGAGATTTATTTTTGTCCTTTGTGCCAAGCTCCCCATAGACTACAAAGCAAAATTTTCCTAAGTAATCAATTCCCTTGAAGCTTAACTTGCCTTTATTCAAAACTTCCTTAGCTTTGGAATTTTTGTTCTCTAGGGACAATCTCATTCTAGCTTATGGTTAGCTTGCTATTTACTGGTAGTTTTAATGTCACATTTTCTCGGATTTCTACTTAGGAGTATTCCTGCATCAATTGCATCCAATCCTGTATCACCAGATGATTACTAGATTCCCAAGGCATCTTAAATTTATCAAGTCTACAGCAAAACTCATTATCTTTTCTTCAAGACTGACCTCTTTTGAACTTCCCTATTTCTCAAAGGGGTGGGAAGAGACATGTATGGAGTGTTGAGGAGAACTAGCACCTCTGATATGAGGGTGTGCCAAGTTGTTTTCAAGGTGACCCATCAACCTTTGGTGTCTAATTGCCACTCTTACCTGTGGCTCCAAGCTGTAGCTTCTTGGTAAAACCCTAGGAAAAACCATCTCAGCAGAAGGGCTAAACCAAGTTGAGAATAACCACTGAAACCCATCAATGAGTTAGTGGGATGTCTACCTCAAGTAGGTGAAGACTTCCCTTGGATGAATGGGCAGATGAAAACAATTTGTTCCAATGGCCTGGAAGGCAGCTGAAGCAGATTCTGTGAAGTGCTTAGAGCTTGGTCACCCAACAAAGATAACAAGGTCATCCTTTATCCAAGCTATCAACAATTATCCTGACTTCTGATTCTGAGAGAAAATGAGGCTGATAACTTTGTGCAACTCTGCCTCACTTAAATCCAATCCACTTACTGCTATCATGTTATTAGTTTCTTTAAAAACAAAGAACAAAAAAAGCAACAATAATTTTTCTCAAGGCCATCATCATCCCTCCAGTCTTACAACCTTAGCTTTGTCTTAAGTTCCTTTCTCTTGTTTAATCCATGTATCTACTCAGATCTTAAATATTGCTATTTCAACCTCCATAACATTTGTGGTATCTGTTTCTTTTAACTATTCACACAGCCACCATCTTATCACCTCCATTCACCTGGATTATTTGCAATAGTCCCCTTATCGGAATCTCCTCAAATCTTTTCCCATTCAGATTTATCTTCAACACAGGAAACAAAGTGATATTACTTAAGTCCATGTCTCATCACATCACTTCTCTACTCAATAAATTCAAGTGTGTCTAATGAAGCAATATGATTATGAGGCGTTCAGGATAAAGTGCTAGAACAGAAATCAGGACGACATGATTTCAATGGAGTCCCAGACACTTGTTAGACATCTGGACAAGTCCCTTAAAAAAAGAAAAACAACACAAAAAGTATTAGATCCTCAATTAGAAAATGGGGATAATAATATCTTCCTCCCAAAGATAATATATGCTTGACAATGCTTGGCACGTCATATATGCTATTTTAAAAGGAACAGGGACTGGTTCAGTTTTTTTTTTTGGTACCCTAGTCCAATGAATGATTGGCACAAATTGGGTGCTTAATAAATGTTTGTAACTTGTGTAATTGATCAATATATAACTAACCAATATATAACCAGAACAATAACCAAAGCTTTGAGGTTTTGAGTTCACCTGTATAATATACTGATTTTTCTGAAAAAAAGGGAAGAAAATAAGCATTTTATATAGTGTCAGACACTTTTAAACTAATATTATTTAATTAGATCCTCAAAACAGCCCTGCAAGTTAGATACTATTATTATTGTATTATAGTTTTAATTTTTAACACTGGTAAAATATGAAGACTTCTATTTGTCTTACAAAACTTTTAACAATCTGGTCCCAACTTGCTTTGTAGAACTTGTTAAACATTTCTCTCTTGTTCCACGACCTACAGTCCAGACAAACTAGCTATAATGATGTTCCTCACACACATCATTCAGAGGGAAGGAGGGAGGGAAGGAAGAGAGATAGAGACAGACAGACAAAGACACACAGAGACAGAGACAGAGAGGTAGACAGAGAGAGGGACAGAGACAGACAGGAGGGAGGGGAAGGGGAAGAGGAAAAGGGAAAGGAAAAGGAGGAAAGAAAGAGGGAGAGGAAGAAGGAGGGAGAAAGAGGGAGAGCTCCTTCTTTAAGGATTTCAATTTTTTTCTTTGAATCCAATTTACTTCTCTCTTTAATTATACATGACAAGCTGCAGGTGGGGAGTTAAGATTAGCAGGCTGGGAATTTTCATGCAGAGATTTGCCCAGCCTGGGTGGGGTATATGAGCTAAGAAAAAATTTCCTCAAAACCTTTGTATTATGAGGGCTTATGACATCAATATTACATTCCTGTAGCTATAATAAAAATTACATTTTCTAAGCATGTCATACATGCCCACTACATGCAATGACACACTTTATTGGATTACTATGTACATTATACATAATTTGCAGTAATGTCATTAGGTTGGGGAAGCAAGGGAGGAAATCTTGATGACAGATGGAGTAACAAATGTAACATGAGTACATTAGCAAAAATAACCTTGCATAACATTATTAGTTTAGGACATATTGCACCATGGCTTTCCAATATAGCCTTTTAGAAGAATAAAAGCTATTGTTGTCAAAAGATTGATGCTAACAATAAGGTCAATAATCTTTTTTAGGTTCCTTATATAGCTGGGCATATGAACGACTACAAATTGTAAAATCTGAAACATAGGTTTGGTCTAATTGTGCCCAGCATTCTGGCCAAATTGGGTCTACTTAGTGCTCCCTACACACAACATTCCATTTCTTTCCTATATACCTTTACAAGCCTATAATATTCTTCCTCCTCGAGTCAACCTCTCAGAACCAGAGGGTACTTCATAGCTCTCGTCAAAGGTCATTTTCTTATTAAAAAACCTTTTCCAGATATCTCAAATTGTTAGTACTCTTCCTCCTAATCACTTTGAATATGCACAGATTAATTTATGTCATGTTTCATCTCTCAGTAGAATGTAAGCTCTTTGATGGTAGGAACTATCTTATTTTTATATTTATAATCCCTGCACTAAGCATGGCATTTGTTAAATGCTTATTGATTCACTGATATTTTTCTAATAATTAGTCATGGACTGATGGTGGAAATTTGACTAAAATTGCTTCAAATGATTGGGAGCAGATTGGTGCTTCTGTTAATTATTAGAAGACTTAGAACACTCAATAATACTTTTATTTGATTGCAAAATTTTTTATGTTAATAGCATTAAGAATTCAGAGTTTGGGGCAGCTAGGTGGCGCAGTGGTTAGAGCACCAGCCCTGAAGTCAGGAGGACCTGAGTTCAAATCTGGTCTCAGACACTTCCTAGCTGTGTGACCCTGAGCAAGTCACTTAACCCCAATTGCCTCAGCAAAAAGCAAAAAAAAAAAAAAAAAAGAATTCAGAGTTTTCAAGTGATTGGGGTTTTTTAAAGTAGTAAAATCAAACCAAGAAAAAAAAAATTGAAATTCACCTTGCCTTCTTAACAAATTCACATTTTAAGAATTATTCTTATGGTGAGCTATGAGATTATGCAAATCTTTGTATATATTTATGTGAAATGACATGAAATATTTAATCTCAGGCTCAGGCTCCATCACTCATTTATTTCAGAGCTCAGCTATATCCCAAGCTACCATTCACTACCAATATCCCCCAAAACAATAAAAACAAACAATACCCCCCAAAATTTATCTTAAACCTGATTTAATTGGCTATGTTTTCAATCATTTTGATATAGCCCAAAATATACATGGGCATTGTTGTTGTTTTCAGTAATCTTTAGTCATGTGTTACTCTTCTTGACCCTATTTAGGATTTTCTTGGCAAAGGTGCTGAAGTAGTTTGCCATTTCCTTCTCCAGTTCATTTTACAGATGAAGAAACAACTAGTAAATATTTAAGGACAGATTTGAACTCCAGACCTGGTACTCTACCCACTGCACCACCTAACTACTCCTTATGTGATCATACCTTTCCCTACTTCTGATTACCTATAGGAACTCACTTCTCCCTATGATGCAGAATAGGAGCTAGGGATTCTAGAGTCACTACTTTCCTCCCAAACATCCACTATGATAGAATCTAGAGAAAATTAACTTATAATTAGTAGTTCCAAAGTAGTTCTATGTTAGTTTACAGTTTCACATTTAGCCTGTACTATCCAATAAATGACTTCAAAGTACTTATTGACATCAAAACCTAAAATGTATATATACACACATATATATTTCTATATATGTATGTATATGTATATGTATGTATATATGTATGTGTGTATAAATGAAGACACAGGTAAATTTTCCCAGATTATACTCAATAACAGACTGCACCACTTATCAAAAAGTAAAGAGAATATAAGATCCTATGGTATTTCTTTGTTGAATATGAAATACATTTGATTCAGTAAACCAAACTGTAGTCTTAAAGGTTCTTTTTAATGAGGTGTCTCTCATGCAAATGTAAAAACAAAACAGGTTCCTTCTCTGTTGGGTCTAACAATTTTCTGATTATTTATATCATGTAAGATATAGAGAAAGGAGGTATGTGTTTGGTAAGGGTGTTCACTGCTCCTAAGAAGAATGTCTAAGGCCAAAAAAGAAAAATTCCCTGCAAGTGGTGAAGACCTCCAGATTTTTATTTGCATATGAAATTTTGCTAATTACAAAAAAGAGCATTGTACAGCTCCTAAATTAAATCAATAAAGTTTAGCCCAATTTTCCATATGGATAAAACTAATAGACAAAAAATGCCTATTCCCCCAGATTATATGCAATTGAATTGACAGTCCCTAAATCTAATTCATACATATACCAAGAAACGGTACAAGAAAGAAAATGATCCTAGAATTGACTATGTGGGAAAAAAGTGGACTGGGTTGCATTTGGGAAATTACCGAGCACTTACAATGACTTCAGGCTGCTTCCTGAAACCAGATTCTTACTTTATGACACCAATATTTTTAATGTTATTACATGGTTGCTAATCATGGAATGTAATGATCACTGAGAAATCAAAGTATGGATCACATACAGGGTAAAGAAAGAGGGATAAAGGGACTAAGTAAACTGTAACATATCACTATCAAGTAATTGTGAATAGGAATCAAAGTAAAAATATTAATGAGATGTATATATAAAAGTAGATGTACTGGTCATTTAGGGAGAATGAGGGATAACAAAATGATATTCTTTTACCTCAATAGTTACTTAGGGTAAAAAGATTCAGAGGAAAGACTCCACCTGTATAAGATTAGGAGAAAGACATAAATAAGGATAACAATAAGAAAAAAAGGAATGGATGAGATTTCATCTATATCACTGGAAGTTGTCTCCACATTGAAAAGATCCAGAATCTATTGAACTATTGCAGTATGTTTGTACATCTTGAAATTTTCTTACTGAGATTGTGACAGGGGCAAGGCTATAAAAGGACACAGATTAAAGGTGTTTAAAAAGGAGCCCTCCCCTAGCTCTTTGGGGCTGTGGCTATAGTAGCCATAATCTATTTGAGGTATTTTTGTTCCACTTTATCTTGTCAAGACTTAATTAACATTTATACCAAAAGAAATTATATGGTATTTCTTTTTAAATATAATGTAATCCATCATTTAAATCAGTGACTTTTTTCTGGTTCCATCTTTTTCTTGTCTTCTTTGGGATATCTGGACCTGCTGATAACCCCATCTTTACAACGTGCTCCTAACCTTTCTAGCATTATTATCCTCAAAGGAAATTCTCTTGGTACTTAGAAATTCTTTATTGGCCCTGATTTTTCCTGTCTTTATATTGGTTATTCTTCAGGGATTTTTATCTGTACTCTTCCTTATGTTCATTTTTATTTTTTCCTTCAGAAATAACATTCTCCTCCAAACTTTAATTCTCTTCTATTGGTAGATGAATTCCCAACTCTACGCCTCTTATCTCACCCTCTCACTTGAATCCCAGATCTAACAGTTCTAACAGCCAGCTTATCACCTTAGTATTCTATAGCAGAGTATAGCAGAACTCATCAAGAGTTTTGCCTTCTAACCCCTATATTAATGTTAATAATTCTGTCAATGATACTTTCTTCCAGCCAGTATTAATAACTATTTCAATAATATTTGATAATAAATGTTAACTGAATTAAATTGAATTGTCTCCTCCTTTCTAAAATCCAGACATCTAATCATTTGACCAATCATTATATTAGTTCTTATTCTCATAAATTTTTGCACCCCTTTTTTCCTTTTTGAAAGATTTTCTTTTTAGTATGTTTAACAATCATCAACAAATATCAATATAATAAATTGTAATTTTTTGTTAGATATCTTCTCTTTTATTTGCATTGCCACCATCCTAAAGTTGAGACATAAAGAGCCGGGACCTTCTACTCAAAAAGAAAATGTGTAAAACATATAATGTACTGGAACATTTATTAAACACCTATTATGTGTTAGATACTATGCTAAATTTTGGGGATACAAAAAAAGGCTAAGGGCAGGATAAAGATAAAAAGGAAATAATTAACAGAGAGAAAACATTATGGAATTAAGAAAGATTGGAGAAGGATTCCTGTAGAAAGTGGAATTTTAGCTTGGACTTCAGGGAAGTCAAGGAGGTCAGCGTCTTCTCTTCTGTTCTAGATTCTAAATTCCTGGAGATTAAGGCATATTATTTTCTTCTTTTGTATCTTCACAGTATAGACAAGTGCTTTGTATGTACTAAGTGCTTAACAAATGATCATTGAATGACTGAATGAATCTTTCTATCCCTGCCAGCACCTGGCATTCAGCCTGCAATTGATACATTTTTCTTGAATTCAAATTAATTGAAATGAGTGGGGAAGGGGGTGGATGGAATACTTACAAATTTCAGAAACCATGAACTATTATCTTGACTTTTATCCTTAGAATTTTTACTTAGGAATAGATCTGAAGATAAGATCAATGTAAGAACAATGTAACTAAATGTATTTTTTTTCTTCTTATAAAAAATAATTCAGAACATTCCTAGAAAAGATAAAATCATTTAATAGGCTTGAATTTATCTCAATAGAGCATAAAAAGTCTAATGCGATATCTTCAAGATAATTTAAAAACCATAAAGGCTTGTTTCCAAAGGCTAATCATCCTGTGAAATTTCTGAACTTGAAAGCAAAAAATAAACCTTTTTTTCTTATTTAAAAGATTAGAGATGATTAGCAGATAGTTTAATTTATTGACATGGCACAACAGCCCTCAACCAGGAAAATTTTCCTAATTATAAAACAGCTACTGCATAGCAGGTAATTAGAAAATATATTTTTAATGAGCTATAGATTAAAGACAATTATTTGGTAATAAATAGAAGCAACCAACTAATGACAAGTAGTTGAGTTGACATTTTAAAGAAACAATGAATGTGAAGAATTTAAAATTTCTCCATATTAAAGAAGGCAGCCTCACCAAACAACTTAGCATTAAAATATTACAAATGTCTGATAGTTTCAGCATATAAGGAAGTTGGACTTCCAGTTCTAGTGGCCATAGTTGGTTAGATCACCAACTATCAAGCTGATCTTCAAGCGATCTTTTTGTGTGACCAAAACAGATCACTGAAAACCCTTCTCCTATTGCATCCATAATCTTTTCCAGTTGTCTTATCTGTATCTTGCCATTGAACCCAGACTGCTCTGGAGGAGAAAGTGAGGCTGGTAACTCTGCACAGCCTTCCTTCATTTAAATCCAATTCACTTGCAAGTCAAGATATTCCTGATATTATTGATCCTCTTTAAGAATGAAGAGCAAACAGATTCTTTCTCTTCCTTCAAGATTCAGCTCAAACATGATCTTCTCATAAAACCCTTCCTGATCTTCTCCACTGCTATTCTTACTGTTTGTTGTCCTTCATTCTCAAAGAGAACCAAAATTAATAATCAATAAACATTTATTAAGCACCTACCATTTGTCAAGCCCTGTGCTATATAAATACACACATATATATGCATTATATATGTATATGTATATATAAATACATAAATAAATATACACATATATAACACAATATAAAAAGGAAAACTATTTTTTTTTAAATAGAATACTGCCAGAGAAGCCAAAGAAATCCAAGATATGTTCAGTCAGGTAAGAAATGAAGAGATATCTGAGATGATGTCAATCCTATTCCCCTTTTTATGGACAGACCAGTAGATAGAGCACCAGACCTGGAATCAGAAAAAAACTCATCTTCCTGAGTTCAAATCTGGTCTCAGACACTGATTAGCTATGTGATTCTGGACAAGTCATTTAATTCTATTTTCCACAGTCTCCACAACTATAAAATGGGCTGGAGAACAAAATCAACAAATTCCAAATGGGGTGAAGAGATAGAACCTCAGCAATGACAAAAGGACTCCCATCTTCCAATCAGAGGGGCAGAAGATATGTGAAGGGCATAAAATGTGAGGAATAAGATTGATTGGATGATGCAAGATAATGAGACTTCCTAGTGATGAGTTTATTAGAGTCATTGTCGAAAAATCAAGGAAAGAGAATACCCTTCCTTCCTAATTAACTTTTGCTTAATTAATTTCTATTTGTCCTATTTAAAAAAAACATTTTTCTGTATATTTTTATATATGTTTTTATATTTTCAGGTAGAATGTGAGCTTCTAGAGGGCAGGAATCATTTCATTTTTTTGGTCTTTGTGTCCTCAGTGCCTAACTGCTCTTACATATAGCATGTGCTTAATAAATACTTGAGTAATTAATTGATGTGGTAAGCATTGCCATCCACACTTTGATTTGGTCTATGACTCTTTATACTAGGTTTTGTTTCAGTTATTTACTGAAATTTAAAGAGGTATCCACCATCATAACCTCTTCCTTCAAGAAAATTACATTCTACTGGGGAGATGCAAAAAGTTCACAGTAAAGTAAATTCAAAGATATTTGAAGGGAGGAGAGAGGCCTAATAATTGTGGGAGAGAGGAATAAAATAACAGATATTTTCATAGAGGAAGGTCACACCTTCTCACCTGAGTCTTCAAGAAAACTTAAAATTCTGAGAGGTGAAGTTAATGCAGACATATAATCCAGATATAGGTGTTAACTTATACAAAACCATAGAGACAGAAAATAAAATCATCACTTTGGATAACTTAGTCCATAGAATAATTTAAAAAAATGTATATTGGAGCCAAACTGGAAAGAGAGAGGGATTTATAGTTTATCCTAGAGATCATATAGAGCCACTGAAGAGTGAGGTTTTTTTTTTAATGGGAGTACCATAATCATCCCTGTGCCTTCAAGATTATTTTGTCATCTACGTGAAGGAGATGTAAGAGGGCCTGGCACATGTACAGAATGCCATTGATGTAACTCCCCACATCAGAAGGCTGGGGAGCCTAATTTTTTTGGAAACTAGTGATGTTGTGCAATGGGGTAGCCTTAGAGACACTGGAAGATGCTTTGATAGTCTATAACTACTTCTAGTCTCCATGTAGCGAGAAGCATTCTTTGTTTAGCATCCTGAAACTATTAATATTAACATGAATTATCAATATGAGTTATTAACATGAAGTGGGAAATGCCTCTCTCTTTGTCATTCTCTACTTTTTATTTGACTATTTCAGCCCTCATGTTAAGACCATTGCCAAAGACATTCCTGAGACACAGCTATGTCACTCAATGAAGAAAAAATTATTAAGCATCTTTTGTGTTCCAGGTTTGGAGATTTTACCTTTCCTCATTTTCAGGTTAGGGGAAAGATGGAACTAGTCTTGGCAATGATAATCATACATTCTAATGAATTTAATCATTGTTAACTGTTTGTCTACTTGTATTTGGTCAGGATCCCCTTGGTTATTTGCAAATAGTTCAGTTTCCACCGATGGGCCAAAAGATTCAGATCTAGATACTAAACATGTCCCTAAAATGTTAATTAAAGTTTTAATAAAAAATTAAAAGGAATAAAAGAAAAGAAATTCTATGAAAAAACAAAAGATTGATAGGAGAAAAAGTTTAATAGATAGTTTACATATATAGCATAAAATGCATTTTGGAAAAAAATAAATAGGGTACTCAGAATATTCAACTTACTTTTTTCCTACCTACTAATTTACATGCCTTTCTCATCCTATAAAATTCAGGAAATAAATGTAATGTTACAATTACATATTTTCTAGTTGCATAATACATATGTAATGATTCTAAAACTGACTTAATATGTATGTATACACATACGTAATATGTATGTATACACACACATATATGTGTGTATTATATATTCAAGAAGAGAGAATTCATAAGTTTTCCCTGAAACACAAACTCATCTTTTTATTACAGTATTCTAGTCACACCATGCTGCTGCAAATTATGAATGCTATACTCTCCAAAGAGTCAAACTTGGAGCAGTGTTGTCATTCAGTCATATCAGTTATTTCTGACTCTCATGACCCCATTTGGGGCTTTCTTGGCAAAGATACTGAACTGGTCTGCTGTTCCTTCTCCAGCTCATTTTACCAAAGAGGAAACTGAGGCAAACAGGGTGAAATGACTTGTCCAAACACAGGAAGTAAGTATCTCCACTGTGTCACCCAAGGAGGCTGCAATACATTACCATTGAGGGCCAGGATGGAAAGTTGGGAATAAGTGTTTTTAAGTATCTGCCATGTGCCAAGTTCTGTACAAGTATTTTATAAATATCATCTCATTAGATTTTAACAACAATTCTATGAGGTAGATGCTATTATTATTCCCATTTTACAGTTGGGGAAACAGAGGTAAAAAACACACCTTAACTTATCCACACAGGTTGGGTTTGATTCCATGTCCAGCACTCTATCCACTACACCACCTAATTTCCTCTGAGTTATTAAACAGAAAACCAGTGTAATGGAAGTCATTAGAGAGAGATTTATGACTAGAAAAAGTAGACATGATGCTTTCATGTTCCATTGGTATTTATGTCATATCAAGGCAACTTGAAGAAGGTGCCTGGAAGGTTGGTTGAAAACACGGTGACAAATTCATGGTTTTCAAGGTACATGATGAGATGGAATAAGTTGAAATAAAATATATTAGAATATGTATATGCATACCTATATGCATATATGTATGTGGGTACATGTGAATCAGTGTGTGGAGTTCAGGTACATGGTATATCTAATAATAGCTAATATTTGAATAACACTATGTATCAGGCACTACGCTAAGTGCTTTATAATTATTATCTCATTTGATTGTCTGGGATGCATATATAATTATTAATTTTGTTTCTTCATCTTATAGAGGAAGAAACTAAATCAAACAAAAGTGATATATCATGGAAAGAACTTTGGACTTACAATAATGTGACCTATTTCCAAGTCCTAATTCTGAAATTTGTTAACCTGTCTGGATTGTTTTTCTCATTTGTAAAATGTAGATCAAATATTTGCATTACAAATCTTGAAAGAGCATTGTGAGTACAGTGGTTTATAAACAGCTGGATCACTCTGGATAGAATGCTGGACAAATTCTGCTTCTGACACCTAAGCTCTCTAAATCTGAATTTTCCTCACATGTAAAATGGAGACAATAACAGTAACTACCACATATGTAAACACTGTGCAAATTTTCAAACTCTATAAATGCTACTTAGAATTATTATTATATATTATATATAATAGATTGACAAAATATGAGATATTCATATTATTATGCAAATTGTTACACAACCAAGCCACAGTTTAACCCTAGTAGTGTCATTACTAGAACATTGGATCATAGTATAGTTCTATTTTTCCCCTCAAAAAAACAACCCAGAATTAAAATCTTGCCTCAAATAATGGTTAAGATTTCTATGCAATTCACTCTCTTTTGAAGTCAAGTATAAATTCATGGGGGAAAAATAAATACACAAATATGTATATATATGTATATATATATATGTCACAGTATATTCCAACAGGAGATTAGCTAAATGAAATAGCTGACAGTTTTCTGACACATTTGGACCATCATAAAGTGAGGTATTGCCACCCTCACGTTTTGTTCTACTCCCACATTATTTTTGCCTTACCCATCTGCCTGTCTAATTTAGATTAGAAAATGTACCCTGATAGAAATATAAGTTCTGAATCCTGTTTATATTCCAACATGCTCTTGTCAGTCAATAAATATTCATAAGAGCAATAGCAATAAACAAGACTTTAATAAATACCCAATGGACAATAGTTAAGATAAGAAATGTGCATTTATCAAGTCTGAAAAAAATAATGGAAATCTTAACAAACCTTTGCATTCTTAGTCCCTAGTGTAATTCCTGGCACAAAGTAAGTGATTAATAAGTGTTTGCTGAATTAAATTGAATTAAAGATGTGCTAACAAATAAAAAGAGATTGTCATTCTGTTTCCTGGTATCATAGTGGTTGGTGACCTCAATATTCTTATGCATTGTAGGATGTGAAGTATCATTGTTACACACAGAGTTCTGCTTAATTAACGAGATTAATACAAAGCCCAACTACAACATACTTGAAATTTACCCAATTGATGATTTGCATTTAATGTCCAAGCAACAGGGAAACTTGTCTTCATCTCTCCTCTAGTGTGTTCCTCTATGAGTGAAAGACAAAAGGTAAGTTTGACAACATTATTGACTTTTTCACTTAAAGAAAAGAAATTGAACCAAGGCTTTGTGTGGAATAGTGGATGATTTTTTATTTTGATCAATAAAAGCAGCCCTTTTGTGAAGTGTAAGGAAGACTACTAGTCTATATGTCTATAATTTTTGATTGGTGTGCCAAATATGTGTGATTCAGTTTCTAGTGATTCCTCATATAATTCAAATGTTGCATTTTGATAGACATTGTTGCTCACAAGTAACGTCAATCAGTTACTTTGTAAAACTTTTGCCCAGTAATGAAATAATGAATAAATGATTCTTCAGTACTTATTTATTAAGCACTAATTATGTGCCAACCACTTTACTAAGCATGGTAGATACAAATAGAAAAAACAAAATTCCCTTGTGGGTGGAGTTATAAATTTGTAAAACCATTCTGGAAAGTAATTTGGAACCACATCTCAAAAGTTATTAAATTCTGTATGCATTTTGATTCAACAATGCAACTACAATCCAAAGAGATCAAAAATAGAAGAAAAGGAACCATATATACAAAATTATTAATAGATGTTTTGGGGGATAGTAGAAAAAAGCTTAAAACTAAGGGGATACTCAAGAACTGGAAATGGCTGGATAAATTTTAGTATATGGGTATAATGGCATATTATTGTACTATAAGAAATTATATAATAGACAATTTCAAAGAAATATGGAAAGTCTTGTATGAACTGATGCAAAATGAAGAGAATAGAACCAGAACAACAACTTAAACAATAAAAAAACAGCAGTCAATATAATAAAAATGTTAATTCTACCTATATTAATTTACTTATTCAGTAAGTTACAGAAATATTTTTAAAGCCTATTTTATAGATCCAGAAAAATAATAAAATTCATCTGGAAGAAAAAAAAGAAATAATATCAAGGGAATTAATGAAAAAAAATGTCAAGAAAGGTAACCCAGTCATGTTAGGTCTCAGTCTTTATTATAAAGCAGTATTTATCAATTTGGTACTGGCTAAGAAATAGGGTGACAGATCAGTGGAATAGATTATGTATATAAGACAAAATAGTAAATGATCTAGTGTTTGATAAACTCAAAGAATCAAGCTTTGGGAACAAGAACTCACTATTTGACAAAAACTGCTGGTAAAATTAGAAAACATTTTGGCAGAAACTAGGTATATACTAGTGTCTCACACCAGACTAAAATGAGTACATGCCTTAGATATAAAGAATGATTCAATAAACATATCCGGAAAGTAAGGTATTGCATACTTGTCAGATCTATGGAGAAGCAAGAGTTAGGAATCATGAAATGTAAAATGAATAACTTTGAGTATGTTAAATTAAAAAGGGGTTGTACAAACAGAACCAATGCAACTAACATTTGAAGAAAATTAGAAAACTGTGGGAAATAATTTTGATGTCAAATATCTGAAAAAGTCCTCATTTCTCAAATATATAGAGAACTGAGTCAAATTTATAAAAATACAAGTATTTCCCTAATTGGTAAATGGCCAAAGAATAAATATAAAGTCAGTTTACCCAAGAAGAAATCAATGGTATATATACTCATATGGAAAAATGCTCTAAATCATTATTGATTAGAGAAATGCAAATTAAAACAATTCCTGGGTACCATCTCACACCTATCAGATTCATTAATGTTACAGAAAAGGAAAATGATAAATGTTGGAGAAGATGTGAGAAAATTGAAACACTAATGAATTGTTCAGGGACTGATACAATCATTCTGGAGAGCAATTTGAATTTTGTCCAAAGAAATATAAAACAATTGGATATCCTTTGATCCAGCAACACCACTACTAGGTAGAGATAAAAGGGGTGAAGGCAGGAGTATGGAAAGCACCTATTTGTGTAAAAACACTAATAGCAGCTCTTTTGTGGTGACAGAAACTGGAAATTGAGGGGATGCCCATCAACTAGGGAACGACTTAACAAATTTGATATATGATTATAAAGGAGTACTATTATTCAATTTTTAAAAAAAATTGGTGAGCATGATAATTAAAAAAAAACACTCAAAAGACTTACACAAATTAATGCAAAATGAAGTGAGCAGAACCAGGGAATACTGTACACAGTAACAATACTGTGTAGTGATCAACAGTGAATAACTTAGCTATTCTCAGCAATAAAATGATCCAAGACAATTCCAAAGGACTCATGGTAGAAAAATTGTATCCACCACTAGAGAAAGAATTGATTCAGTCTGAGTGCAGATTGAAGCATACTATTTTTTACTTTTATTTGTTTATGTTTGATTTTTTTTATTTGTGTCTTCTTTAACAACATGAACTTCACCAATAGTACATCAATGTTTTAATTTTCCTATATCCCCTCTAACATTTTAAATTTTCCTTTTCTGTTATATTAGTCAATCTGATAGATGTGAGGTAGTATCTCACAGTTGTTTTAAATTGCATTTCTCTCATCAATGGAAGTTTAGAACATTGAAAAACACAGAACTTTATAAGTAGCTTTGCCTTTGTCTTAAAACTGCTTGTTCATATATTTTGACCATTTATCAATTGAAGAATGGCTCATTTCTATAAATTTGACTCCATTTTCTATGTGTTTTAGAAATAAAGTCTTTATCAGAGAAATTCACTGTATTTTTTCACAGTAAAGATTACCAACTATGTGTTTCTCTGCATTATATTTTCCCCATTTATCCTACTCTCTCCATTTTTTCTTTCCATTTTCGAAAGTGTTTTGCTTCTGACTTTTATCTCCCCCAAACTTCCTTCTGTTCTATCACCTCCCTCCCCCTTTTCTAATTCTCTTCCCTTTCTATTTTCCTATATATATATTTCTACACTCAATTAAGTGTCTATATCATTCTCTCTTTGAGCCAATTTCTTTTTTTATTTTTTATTCTTTTTAAAAATAATAGCTTTTTATTTTCAAAATATATGCAAAGATATTTTTCAACATTCACCCTTGCAAAATCTTGCGTTCCAAATTTTTTCCCTCTTTCCCCAACTCCTTCCCCTAGACAGCAAGTAATTCAATAAATGTTAAATATGTGCAAATCTTCTATCCATGTTTCCACAATTATCATGCTTTGAGCCAATTACAGTGAGAGTAAGGTTCATATTCTCTTCTCCCTAACTTAATTTTATTTTTAAAATAATCATGCTATCACATTCAACTCATACATTTGCTTTCTATCAATGTGTATTCCTCCTAACTGTCCCAATAATGAAAAGTTTTAGTGAGTTACAAGTATCATCATGTAGGAATATAAACAATTTAACCTTATCAAATCCCTTATTATTTCCCTTTCCTGTTTACCTTTTTAATTTTTTGCATCTTGTATTTGGAAATCAAATTTTCTATTCAGCCCTGGCCTTTTCATCAGGAATTCTTGAAAGTCCTATGTTTTATTGAATATCCATTTTTCCCCGGAAGGATTATACTAAGTTTTGCTAGGTAGGAGATTCTTGGTTGTATTCTTAGCTCATTTGCCCCCAGGAATATCATGCCAACCTCTCCAAACCTTTAATGTAAAAGTTGACTGTGGTTCCACAATATTTGGATTGTTTCTTTTTCACCTTGATCTATAGAGTCTGGAATTTGGCTATAATGTTCTGGGACTTTTCATTTTGCAATGTCTTTCAGGAGGTAATCAGTGGATTCTTTTGATTTCTATTTTACCCTCTGGTTCTAGAATATCAGGACAGTTTTCTTTTATAATTTCTTGAAAGATAATGTCTAGGATCTTTTTAAAATTATGATTTTGAGGTAGTCCAATAATTCTTAACTTTTCTCTCCTGGATCTATTTTCTAGAACCACTGAGATATTTTAGATTTTCTTCTATTTTTTTTCCATTCTTTTGATTTTGCTTATCACTTAATGTTTCATTAAATCATTAGCTTCCACTTGCCCAATTCTAACTTTTTAGGTTTCTTCAGTGAATTTTTGTACCTCCTTTTTCCATTTAGGCAATTCTGCTTCTTAAAACATTCTCTTCATTGGATTTTTCTGCCTCTTATCATTTGGCCTATTCTGGTTTTCAAGGTGTTGTTTTCTTCAGTATTTGTTGGGCCTCCTTTACCAAGCTATTGACTTATTTTTTGTGGCTTTCTTATATCACTCTCATTTCTATTCCCAATTTTCTTCTACTCAGGCACCCTCAAACCTGGTCTTGATTTTCTGGAGCCCCGTATGATTGCAATCAACTACATTTCTCTCTCAACCTGATACAACATCTTTCCTGCCGACATTATAAGTTGTCTTGGACTGAGAAATTGTTTCACTTCATTTTGTGGGTCCTGCCCCTCTGGAAATTGTTTAGAGTCATTATTTAAAGGTATTTGGAAGAGTTTGGGGAAACGCTCAGGTTAGTACCTGTCTTTACTCTGCCATCTTGGCTCTAACCTCCAGTGTTCTGGAATATTTTAGAATTTTTTTCCCCATTTCTATGATCCTCATATACATTGCTCTTTCTAGTTTTCTTCATTTCATACCATATTATTTCATACAAATCTTCCCAAATTTCTCTGAATCCACCCTTTAAAAATCATTTTTCATGTTGCAATAATATTTTACTATTACTAGAGGCAACAAAGGGGGAACAGTGGATAGAACTCTGGTGTGAAGTCAAGAATGCCTGAATTCAAATACAACCTCAAACACTTACGAACTGTGTAACTCTGGGCAAATCACCTTTCTATGCCACAGTTACTTCAACTGTAAAATTGAGATAATAATAACTATTTTTCAGAGCTCTTAAGAGAATCAAGTGAGATAATATTTGTAAAGTGCTTAGCATAGTGCTTTGGTATATACTAGGAACTTGATAGATGCATATTTCCTTCCTTCCTCTTTTCTTATTACATTCATATACTATATATTAATTCTCCCTCAATTCTCATTTTATCAATTCTCCAGTTGATGAACTCTCACTGTTTTCCCTTTTTTGCTTAAATAAAAGTGCTGCCATAAATATTCTTATACACATTGATTATTTTCCTCTGTCTCTGACCTTAGAGGGATATGTATCTATCAGGGGTATCATTAAGTCAAAAGTATGCACATTTCAGTGCCTTTGGGGGTGTTTTCCAAATTTCTTTCCAAAATTATTTTGTTGTTTTTGTTCAATTGTATTTAACTCTTTATGGCTCTTCTTAGTTTAGTTTAGTTTTTGTTTTGTTTCCTTGTTTTTGCAAAGATACTGAGTTCACTAACATTATGTAAGATTAACCAGAGAGGTAATACAGCATAGTAGATAGAGAGCCAATTTAGAGGTCAGTAAGATTTGAGGTTCAAGTCCCTCAATTGTGTGACACTGGACAAGTCATTTAACCTCAGTGCCTCCATGAAACTCTAAAACTAAATTGCAGAACAGATGTGGATCTATATTATCAGAGAAAAATTTCACAGTGGAGCTCCTTATAATAATGAAATTATAGGTACAGCTCAACCTTGTTCCCTCTTCTCTCATTCACTCCCCAGCAGACTTTGAAGAAGTCTCTCATATCTTCTTTGTAAATAATAGTAATAAATTGCGGGATAAATGAGAATATAAATAGATTAATTCAAACCTGATTAAAATATTAGACCTAAAGAGTAATCATTAATGGCTCAATATTAGAAGGATTGTTGTTGTTTATTTTTCATTCTCAAAAAGGACCATGACATCAGGGGGATGATGCTATGACATGTAGTTGAGTTGCATTTAAGTGAGGGGGAGCTGTTCAAAGACATCTGCCTTACTTTCTCCTCCAGAACCATCTGGGTTCAGTAGCCAGATATAGATAGCTAGATATAGGATGACTAGAGATGGTTCTGAATGGAAGACCTTGGCCTTTTTAAGCTAAAGTCTTTAGCAAGTCTCAGTTTGACTGAAGCAATGCCAAATCAATGGTTAAAGCTAGGTAAGAAATGAGTCAGAGAATGGCCTCTTTTATTTAATCAAAGGGAAAAAAAGGAAAATCTCTAAAGGAAGTCAACATACATATCAAATTTGCAAATGGCCCAAAGGTGGGAGGGATAGTTAGCACACTGGAGGACTATCAGGATCTGAAAATATCTACACAGGCTAGAACACTGACATTATTCTAATAATTTGGCATTTAACAGGTACAATTTGGTTTAAAAAATCAACTTTTTATGTACAATATGAAGAATAATAGCTACTTTCCAGTACTATTGGAAAAAGATCTAGAGATTTTAATGTATTGCATACTCAATGTGAGCCCACTGCCTGATAAGGTTGTCAGTGCAATGTAGCGCAATCTTGAGCTCCATTAAGAGAAGCACAATGTTCAGGGGGAGACAAAAGTTTGAGAATCACTGCATCTAGTCTAATCTGTTCTTGAATAAGAATGTGCTCAATGGACAGATGGAAGGGGTAGTCCTAATGAATTCTATAGGCAATCCCAAATCTAGAACATCAATCAATAAGTATTTAATAAACTGTTCCTATCTGCCAGACAAATGCTAGATACTGGGAATATAAATAAAAAGACTAGAACAATTCCTGCCTTAAAGTGTTTTCATTAAATTGGATGAGTCCTCATTGCTTTGTAATGTAGGGTTTAGTTTGAAATGCCATGATTAAGGAAGGATGTTAATGAGCTTAAGCATGTCCAGAAGAAGGAGACCAATAAAGTGGAAAGTCTTCTGAATATGACATTTAAGGATATTTAAAGAAAATGGCCATAAAGAAGAAATGACTTAAGGGGCGACATATTTTCAAGTACAGAGCAGGACTTTTTAAACTATTTCCACTTGTAACCCCTTTTTTCCCAAGAATTTTTTATGTAACCCTGGATATATAGGTATATAAAAACCAAAAGTTTATTAACAATAATAGACATATAAATTATTTCTTGGTATATATATATATATGTATACATACATATATATAATTTTGCCATTAAAAGATGAAAGCAAATTTGTATTCTTATGAGAGGGACTCCTTATTTAATTTTATATAAATAATTAAATCTTGGAATATTTGATACTGGAGGATTTAAAGACTTTTTTCTGGGTTTTTTGTGACCCCCTTGTTCAATTAAGTAACCTCATATAGGGTTGCAACCCAAAATTTAAGAAGCTTTGTTATAAGGTATAATGTAGATTTGATGTATTTTATGTGTCCCTAGAAGCAGAATTAGGAAAGTAGGATAAAAGAGATAGAAAAGCAGGTTTTGGCTTGGTTTCAGGAAAAAGAGCTAGTATGGAGTGCCTCTAAAAGTTGTAGTTTTCCCCATAAATAGAGGCCTTCAAATGAAGACTGGATGACAACCTGCTGAGGATCAGGAAAAGCAGAGCTATAAATATTTAGTTGGAAGTACCTCAGAGGCCATCTAATCTAAAACCCTCATTTGGTAGGAAACTGAGGATCTCCAAGACCTCAGTCTCAAAGACATTGAGGGTGTCACTGTTAAGGGATTAAGGAAGACCTGGAATTCAAACCAAGGGACTTTACTTGTATTTCTGTAATATTTCTGCTACATCACTGCCGTAAAGGACCTTCCTCTTCAAAGAAAGGTTAGACTAGATTCAGTAGTTCTCAAACTTTTGTTTTCAACATCTTAATATTATTAAAAAATATTGAGGATTTGTCCAAATATGTTTTATGTATGTTATATTTATATTCACCATATTAGAAATAAAAACTGATTTTGAATTTGTAGAGCCTTTGAAATAGGTTCAGAGATACCCAGGATTTTCTGGACCACATTTTGAGAGTTACTGTATTAGAGGACCATTCTTGAGATGCTATTATCAGAAATTAGTTGTCATCTATTACTGTTGTATGGATTGTTAAATTCATTTGATGGAAATTGATCCCAGCTTTGTTTCTGGGGGGAAATCAGGCTATTTCCCCACTTTGTTATCATTATTTCTAAATACTGTTGAGTATTTTTCCCCTACTGCATGATGTTTGAGGAAGGAATTCTCAAATGTGCATTATTTAATCCTCACAGCATAGTTGGGCATAGTTGGATGGCTAGCTCTATTACCTTTATTAAACAAATAGAGGCCTTGAAGTATACAATAGAATAAGTGGTTATGCCAGAAAGAAAATTAATGGCAAATTTGTGGCACACACAAAACTAGTCAATATTCTCCAGTTCCACTGCCAAAGCTTCATAGTTGGTTAAGCACATAGGAAAGTGAATTTACTTTTTAAAAAATTACAGGTATTTCTGGCAATAGGCTGAGCCAGATACAGAATGGGAACAGTAGAGAAAGAGAGGAAATAGGCTATGGAGGAAGCAAAATACAATATTGATCCAGGTAGGAAGGGAGTATCTGATTGCCTAATTTCATCTTTCAGTGATGTACTATACCTACAGCCTCCTAGGGTAGAAAGTATCCAGAAGAAACATTATTTTATCTCTGATATCCTACTTACTTTTTTCTTGAATCTGATCCTGCAGTTATTGGATTTATTTGTAATTTAACAATTTAATTTTTTTTCTTTTTGGTGAGGCAATTGAGATTGTAACTTTTCTAGGGTCACACAATTAGGAAGTATTAAGCATTAAATGTTTAAGACTGGATTTGAACTCACATTCTCCTGACCTCAGGGCTGGTGCTCTATCCATTGCTCCATCCATTGCCCCTTAATAATGGCTTTTTATTGGTTTATTTTAACAACCTGTGATTTTACAATTTCTAAGATGGGCTAACAGGATTGACTGCACTTATGTGTAGGTCACTCCCTTAAATGAGTGTCTGCTCTTCACTCATAAGAAGTAATCTTATATCAAGTCTGGCTATTAACTTGATTCTTGGCATAATCCTGTCTTTCTGATAGAGAAACCTATTTATGTCATCATTTCATCATTCTCAATTACCTCAAAGGAAATGATGATTTTTTAGAAACCTGTAACATAAAAACTAGCTAGAGCAGGAAAAACATATCCTTCTTGAATAATGTAGTTATATATTTCTAAGCAAATTTCAGGTGGAAGCTGTTAATAACTCTGAAAGTCTTTGTGAAAGAGTATCCTATTCATAACAAAACTTTGATCCTGCAAGAATTGTCAAATGGTTAAGGAATGAGTTACATAATGATCTACCAATAATTTTACTTTTATGTTAAGTTGGATGAATCTCATTACCTTTCATCCTGGAAACTATAAGGGCAGAGCAAAATAAATTCACTTGAAATACAGAGTTGTCATGGTAAAAATACCATTTATGCCTATTGATTTTTTCCTTTAAAATTATTGCTTTGAAAAGGAGAAAGATTTATGTGTTTTCCGAATGGCTTGTATAATCTGAAGCTAAGGAACAGAAATGCCTATATTCAAGGCAGGCACACACAGATTGTACACAGGCATTTAACCCATTGTCCAGTAATTATGGTCATCTGTCTACTATCTTATTCAAGCACTCATAGAATGTTTTAGACAAAAAAATTACTCTGGGGTGGTAATTATCCTCTCATAATTTATCCCCTATCTACTTACTAGACAGTAAGCTCCTTGAGGAAAGAAACCTTGTCTTTACAAAATTCTGTGTTTCTGTAGCACTCAACATAATGTTCAGTATATAGTAGGCACTTAATAAATAACTATGGATTATAAATAGCTATTAATTAAGATTAAAGCTAAAATTACTCTTAAAGATCATTTCCAATTTTCCAATAAAAATAACAATAATAACAGATAAGGACGCTGAACCTGAGAGAAATAAAACTAATTGACCAAGGTCACCAAGATAGCAAATCATCAAAGTGGGATTATAACTGGGGTTCTTTTCAGGTTTATTACAATATGTTGCTTAAGGTATAGATCAATGGCCTCTGGGTGAAAAAAGCCACCCAGACTGCAGAAATGAGCCTTGTAGCAATACATGAATTTACAATATAGTAATTATAGAATATAGAGTTCAAATATGAAGGCATGATTCGTTTTCCCAGTTAAATGAATGCTATTACTGTTTAATAAGAACATTGTGTGGAAATAATGGAAGACAGAACTCTAGGACTTCAAAAGAGTTCAGCCTAATTATCCACACAGGAAAAAAAGAAATGGATAAAAAAAATATCATCTAAACAGTAACATGTATTTAGATGGGCAATCCATAGCTTCAGTTTATCAATACCTCTATTTTGAACAAATGCTTCCTATGTACAATGAACAAGGGCAAGAAATTAATTAAAAAATAGAGTGGGTTGAATTGCCTTTGGGAAGCTGTCCAGGGTAGAAGGATGGATGAATGAATGAAAAAGCACTTATTAATCTTTTATTACATGCCTATCATTGTACTAAGCACTAGAAACATAAACAGAAAAGGTTTAGTCTTTGTTATTGATAAGCTCACCCTCTAATTAGACAAAATAAAACAAATTCAGCATAAAGTGGATTGAAAAACCTAGAAATCCTACAACTGCAGTAACAGGGCACATTTTAAGGTCTGTTGGTCCCCCATTTCATCAGAAGGAATAGAATTGATGATTTTCATCCAGGGTGTTAGAAGTCAGTAGTCTGGGAGATTTGAAAGAGTCTTGATCTGGGGAGGGCATAAAAAGAAAAGGCAATGATACCTGGGTATCCTGGAGTGTTTCTGGGGCAATAGGAGCTGTGTGTGTATGGCAGGGGTGGAAGGAGGAGATGGAAGAATGTGAACTCCAGGGATGGCAAGTTTTCCCTTGAAATAAACAACTATCTTTTTTAAAATTTCATTTTATTTTTAATTTGTGAAATAAAACAAGCATTTCCATAATATAGAAAAAAATTTATATGAAAACTGCAGTTTTATTACATATGACTTGCTATTCCTTTGGAATATATAACAAAATTATCATGAAAATAAGAATGAATGGAAAAGAAGGTATCTTTTCTAAACAGTTATATTTTTACATGGAAGTTCTATAGTTTCAAGTCATGCAATACATTGTTCTCCTGAGAAGCAAATTAGCCATCCAAAGAGGAATGGAGAAATACGTGATGGATATGAGCTAGCTTTAAGTCATTATAAACCAAAAAGAAATTGTATAAGTAAAACAGTATATGTGTGAAATGTCATCAGAGCAATATATGACCAAGATAAAGGTGAGATATTCCAATGGGAAGAGCAAGACGTAATTAACAAACCTTCAGCCCATGGACTCCATTGGCATCCATGCAAAGTCAAGCTCACAAGAGGAAGTTCAAGTATGTTGGTTGGTTTCCCTATAAAATATTTTAAAGGAGAACATTGACAAGAATCATACAGGATAAGAGGATTTATCAATTTGGGGATCTGTATTGTTTGAAGGATTACATAAATTTATGAAATTACAAATCTACCAAAATATGATCAAGACTCTGGTCTAGGCAGTGGAGGTACAAAAAGATAAATGGAAAATGGCTCCAAACCTCAAGGAACTTACATCATAGGAAAATCACATTCCATTGGAATGCTAAATATGATTCTTATTTTGGAAAATTAAGGTAGTACAATGGGAATGTGTGCTACAGCTGGAGTTAGAAGTGATTAGAAGTGACCCTAACTCAAATCATGCCTCAGACCTTTACTAATAATTGTAAGAACTTAGGAAAGTAATTTACTGTCTCTGAGTCTCAATTTACTCATCTGGAAAATGAAGATAATATGTGTAGTACTTAGGTCACTAATGAAAGTCTCAACAGTTTCCTCATCTGTAAAGAGAGAGTATTGGACATATGATGACTTGTGAGGGTCTCTTTCAACTCTAAACCAATGATCTTATCATTTTACACTGCAGGAATAAAATGAGAGGATGACTATAAAGTCCCTTTTGTCAGTTATTATTTTAACCTAGTCTAGTCCCATCAATTTATAGAGGAGAAAATGGTGGTCCAAAGAGATGAAGTTACCTAATGGTGTACCCACGGTCATGGGATGGCAGGGAAAACAGTCCACAGCACTCCAGCTAGAGTTATCAGGATGGAGAATTTGACATTCACTACCTGCAGGGCAGCAATAGGACCATTTCCATTCTCTTTGTGCCTTATACACAGTGGGTACTCATGAAAGATGTGCTGCTAATTATAATGATGATGACTCTGACAGCTGTGATTCACAATAAAACTTCATTTTAGAAGAATGTAATGCAAAATGTCCTGCATTCAGCTTGCATTGGAAACAAATCTTGACAGAGTAGGCATTAATACAATAATTTGGCACAGACTCACGGCACTATTCACTAGCTCGGGTGCCATTCCCATGTTATTTTAACTCATTAATGTGACCTAGTTACTTGCATGTGATTCAGAGGGCATATCAAGGTCTTTTTCTATCAGTTCTCTCTTATAAGCACTTTCCAGACTGGATGTAGGAAATTGGATGTTATCAACTAAATTATTTTTAATCCCTGCAGCAATGTTTGCAGTGATGTGACTTCCTTTAGGTCCCTGAAGTCCAAATGAAAGTACCATGAAACTTTGATCCTAAAGTGACATGCATTCCCCAGCCATCCTTCATGCTTCAAGGGTTCTGTCCATGGACATGGTCCTCCACAGAGCCCAAACAAAAGAAGGATTCTCTGTTAATGGGAAGATTCTTTTGATTCTCCTATTTCCAAATGACATTGGACTAATTACACTGAATACTAATTGCAAAGACCCCTCAGTAAAATTCACAGCAAAGCAAAGGAGGCTGGTTTAACCATATCCAGGAGGGAGAGAAAAGGAGGGGAACATCTTTTAGCTGCCAATAGATCTCTGTGTCTATGATCAGGAAGGGGATTTAAAGAGTAAAGCTTTGATATGATTAAAAAAAAAAACTTATATTTTTCTCCAGTTGCAGATGAAGTGGGGTATAGGGCTGAATGGATAACAACACTCCAAGTTGCTTATACCACTCATTAGGCTTTTGCCATCAGGACAAGGATGCTTAGAAAAATGAGCTGTCCCTGTTCCCCAAACATGGCAGGTAGTTTATCTATGTTGATGTCTTTAAGCTAGGTATACATTAATTAAGAAATACTCATATGTACTTGTTGTAATTATAATTGTGTACCCCCTAATTATAAGTGCAGGTGCTTGATTTGATTGCATATTGATAAATCTGGTGGGCTACAGAAGATTGGCCGAGTTGTTGCTCAATCGTCCAACCCTTTCCATTTGCCTGTTTTCTATTTTCATTGTAATATCTGGAATTACTGAATACCCTGAGAGTACTGCAAAAACTGGGATGTCTGCTGTTTAAATTCCATTTAATCTTCTGAGTATGGGCAGTAGAAAGTATGTAGCACCTGGAAGCTGAGTATTTGGGTCCAAATTTCAATTCCACTGTTTACTATTTGCATGACTGTGGGGTAAATAATTGAACCTCTCCAATTTTCAGTTTTCTTACCTGAAATGAGGGAGTTGACCTATGAAGTACATTGCCAACTCTTGGTCTATAATCCTATTATATTTTACTTCTGCTAGTTCATACAATTGAGGGTTCACCTCATTAATATTTCTTATAGATGCAAATATAGACAGTTATAGTTATGAAGCTATAGTTCCATGTAAATATACAAAAGATGAAAACAATAACCTTATGGGATGGTTTCTCTAGGAGAAACCTGGTCTCTCTTTGAGGGGCAGGAGAAGAGACAAAACTATAGGGGAGAGGAGAAGCTCTATATAGGGAATTTCTGTAGGTCACTGAGACTATAGATTTCTGCAGGAGGGGCTCCCATTGAACAGTCACTTGACTAGGGACCCAGAAATTCTTCCTTTTTTGTGTCCTTTACTTTGTATTAATTTACAGAGCAAATTGTTATATAGTTTGAAATATTGTAAGCCTATAAGGAAAACTGGTAGCAATTCTTGGGAGAGCTCCAGATACTTTGGTTGCCAGGTTCTACCTAATTATGAATGAAAAGCCAGATAAATGAGAGGTCTCAAGAATGCCTGAACTCTTCATGGCAGGAAGGAATTTCTTAACTATACTTATACATATAATATATACATACATATATACATACATATATATACATATAATATATACATATAATATATATCTGCTATGCTCAAAACTCACAATACTACTACTACTACTACTACTACTACTACTAAACTACACAATCTACTTACCTACACATCTGTCTGTTTACCTCATGTATACATACATACTTGTATGTATGTATACAGTGCATTTACACATATAGACATAGCTATACATATATGCACAGACATACACATGTATACACATACCTATATATACATACACACACCTCTCTGTCTTTCTATGTGTCTCTCTGTGTCTCTGTCTTTTTCTATCTTTGTCTCTCTTTTTTGTTTCTCTCTGTCTCTGTCTGTGTCTGTCTTTGACTCTCTGTGTCTCTGTCTCTCCCTCTCTGTCTCTTCCCTCCTCCTTTTTCATATATATATATATATAGTGTGTGTGTGTGTGTGTCAGTTAGAAACTACAAATTAAAAAATGAATTAGTTCCAGAAATGCGTAAGAGGAAATAGGCTGGATTTATTTGCTTTGAGGAAATTGCACAGTTCTCTGAATGTGCTTAGAACAGCTCACTGCTGCAAAAGTTCACCTCCTCATCATGAATATTCTGTAAATGACACTATATGGTTGAAAATCACGGGATGCTATCATCTAGGAAGAATTTTTTTACCTCCTTTTTTTTTAGATCATATTTTGCCACTTTTTCCCTCTTTTCCCCAGTATGACAACCTCCCCCTCTAGTTTTCTTTTTCATATTATCTTTTTTTATTAATACTTTTTATTTGCAAAACATATGTATGGGTAATTCCTAAATATTAACCCTTACAAAGCTTTCTGGTACAAATTTTTCCCCCCTACTCCCCACCCCTCCCCTAAATGGCAGGATATCCACTACATGATAATTATGTTAGAATACTTAAGAAATCGAATATATGTATAGTTATTGCCACATAACATTTTTTGTGTAGGAGAAATCGTATCTACAAGAAATAATAATCCAATAAAGGAAATACAATGCAAGCAAACCTCAATAGAGAACATGAAAATGTTATGTTGTGGTCCACATTTCACATCCCTCTCTCTGGGTGTATATGGCTTTCTTCACTGAACATTTGGAATTGGTTTGAAGCATTTCATTGTTGAAGAGAGTCATGTCCCTTAGAACTGATCCTCATATAGTACTGTTGTTGCCGTGTACAACAATCTCCTGGTTTTGCTCATCTCACTCAGCATCAGTTCATGCAAGTCTCTCCAGGCCTCTCTGAAATCATCCTGCGGGTCGTTTCTTACAGAGCAATAATATTCCATAACATTCATATACCATAATTTATTCAGCCACTCTCCAATTGATGGGCATCCATTCAGTTTCCAGTTTCTAGCTACTACAAAAAGAGCTGCCACAAACATTCTTGCACATGTGGGGCCCTTTCCTTCTTTTATGATTTCTTTTGGATATAAGCCCAATAGAAACACTGCTGGGTCAAAGGGTATGCATAGTTTGATAACTTTTTGAGCATAGCTCCAAATTGCTCTCCAGAATGTTTGGATCCGTTGACAGCTCCACCAACAATGCATCAGTGTCTCAGTCTTCCCACATCCCCTCCAACATTCATCGTTATCTTTTCCTGTCATTTTAGCCAATCTGACAGGTGTGTAGTGGTACCTCAGAGTTGTCTTAATTTGCATTTCTCTGATCAATAGTGATTTGGAGCACCTTTTCATATGATTATAAATAGTTTTAATTTCATCATCTGAAAATTGTCTGTTCATATCCTTTGACCATTTATCAATTGGAGAATGGCTTGAATCTTTTTCATATTATCAAAGTAATACCTAGTTAATTATACCCCCAAACTTTAAGTATCCCCCTAGTAGAAATAAAGTTCTCAAGAGTTCTTTCCTTTTTATCTTTTTATGCTTCTCTTGAGTTCTGTGTTTGGATGTCGAATTTCTTGTTCAGATCTGGTCTTTTCATTAGAAATAGGTGAAATTCACCTATATCATTGAATGACCATCTTCTTCCCTGGAGGATAATGCTCATTCTAGCTGGATAGGTTATTCTTGGCTGTAATCCAAGTTCCTTTGCTTTTCGGAATATCTGGTTCCAGGACCTTCGATCCTTCAATGTGGAGGCTGACAGATCGGGTGTGATTCTAATTATTGATCCTCGGTATTTGAATTGTTTTTTTCTAACTGCTAGCAGAATCTTTTCCTTGGTGCTATAGTCCTGAAATTTAGCCATGATATTCCGTGGGGTTTTAATTTTGGGGTCTCTTTCAGGAGGTGATCGGTGAATTCTTTCAATGGTGATTTTGCCTTCTGATTGTACAATCTCAGGACAGTTTTCTTTCAGGATTTCCTGGAAGACAGTGTTTAGATTCTTTTTTTCATCATGGCTTTCAGGAAGTCCAATAATCCTTAGATTGTCTCTCCTAGATCTATTTTCCAAGTCAGTTGTTTTTCCTAGGAGATATTTCATATTTTCTTCTAATTTTTCATTTTTTTGTTTTTGTTTGACTGATTCTTGAAGTCTTATTAAGTCATTCACTTGCATTTGTTCAATTCTTATTTTTAAAGTGTTGTTTTCTTCAGTTACCTTTTTAAGCTCCTATTGTAACTGGCCAATTGAATTTTTTTGTTCATTGCACTCTTTTTTCACTTCACTAATTTTATTTTTCAGTGCATTATTGTCTTTTTCCACTTCACTAATTTTATTTTTCAATACATTGGTGTCTTTTTCATATCTCTTTTGCAGGGCATTATATCCTTCTTGCAAGATATTGTATCCTTCTTGCGCTGATTTCAATTTATTTTTCCATTTATCCTCCAGCTCTCTTTTGAGGTTCTTTATGCAATCTTCCAGAAAGGCCTTTTGAAAAGGGGACCAGTGATGGTCCTTAATAACTTCCTCTGGAGTTTTGTCTAAAGGAACCTCAGGATCTGGGGTCAGGCTTTCTTTTTCTCGATAGAAGCTGTCTATGGTGAGAGCTCTCTTTTGCTTCTTCATTTTTTTAGACAGTGTGGATGTCTCTTTTAGGCTAGGAAAACCGGTCGCTGAAGTTCTTTGCCCTGGGGCAATTTGGTGAATTAACTTAAGGTGCTGGGCTGATGGGGGCTAGGACTAAGTCCTAATTACTCCTTAAACAAGGCAAGTCTTCCAGAACACCTGCCCCCAATCAGGGCAGAGTGTCCCGAGTGCCTCAGATAAACTCCAGGTGTTTGGAGTTTGGAGTTTGGAGTTTCTGCCACAATGAGCTAAGTCCCACCCTCACTTCCCACCTACACCCGAGTCCACTGTTTATCCCTCTGTTTGAGTTTAACAAGCCTGATATGAAATTCTTCAGAAAGCAGAGTCCAAATATTTCTGGATTCGTTGACTTGAGGATCAGTTCAGAGGCTTATTTTATTGTTGGTTTGAGAGAAGATTGGAGGAGGACGCAGAGAGTCACGTTTTCACTCCGCCATCTTGGCTCCGCCCCCTCCTACCAGTCGGAAGAATTTTTTTTTAAGTTAAAAAATTCAAAGGAGAAAATAGAAGCTATATGACAAATGTAAGCAGGTTAGGTTATAGCATGCTCCCAATGCAAGTCAGTGTAGTATGGCAGAAAACCATCGGAGTCAAGAGGTACCTAGGATAGTATCCAATCTTTAATATCTATTAGCTGTGTGACTCTTGGCCAAGTCATTTGCCTTCTCTGAGATTTAATTTCTTCACATACAAAATGCATATAAAAACAGCTCCTCAAAAGGTTACTATGAGGCTCAAATGGCTATATGGAAAATACTTTAAAACATTAAATTGCTATAGAAATATCAAATTAGAACTCAGGAAGATGAGTCCTGGTACTCTATTCAGTGTACCACCTCACTGCGCAGGTAAGAATGTATGTTTGGTTTTCAAATCCCAGTCCCAAAGTCCATTGGCATAGAACTCTCTCTCCTCACTGGTCAAGACTGATGGCCTACATCTATTGCTTGCTGCAGTTTCTTCCACAGTGAAAAAAAAGATAAAGACAACTTTGCATTAGAGATATTTTATTTATTCTTCTACCTTTTGGATAATGTGAAAACATATATGCTAATATTCAATTTTGTTTGATAGTCATAAGGAAACAGGTGAGGGTGGAAAAGAGCTAGTTCATTCCTTTTCTTATTCTACCTCAGATTCTTCTATTGATCCATTTTTGTGAGAGAATTAATCATCTCCAAAAGGAATGAAAAACTTTATTCTTTCTGTATATATTTGTTAAGCATTACCCAATCAATCTTCAAAAATTCCAGAAGCACACAACCCATGCTACTACAAACTATCAAATCTTCACCTCTGTCTTAGGGAAATTTCACTCCTTGCTGTAAAGCTTCTAGCAGATCTTCTTTAGTTAATCTATCCTATTCCTATGCCTTCATTCATCCTCTTCACTCTGCACTATTTAAAGAGCTTCTGAAACATATTGTACTTTTTTTCCCAACCAGAACTCTGGGTGACATGTTGTATTTTTAACTCACTGGGTGTTAGCTTAGATTTCTGTATCCTTACTCACACCACTTTTTGTTGGGATATTTCATTTCTCTTTCACAGAAATGAGCTATGAAGATTCCATATGTCAATCACAGAATAAAAGCTGTCTCTTCTATTGGACAGCAGGATATAGGATTAAATTAAACCCACAGTTTTCTAGCTGAAATCATGAGTTTCCATTCTGACAACGTTACCTTGGCTGTTAGCATTGAGAGTGCTCAGATTTAGCATATTTTTGTAGTTAGATTAATTAGTTTCAAGCAAATAAAAACTACTCAAAGCATTTTTTTAATGAAAAATCTTAAGTGATGTTTTATACTAAATTCCACAGTTAATGGAAATCATGATTTAATGAGTTCTATTTCACAGTGTTGTTGTTTTTTAATGGTCTGCCTTTCTTGCATACCCTATAGAAAGTCTTATTTTTCTAATAGTTGAAGAAGTTGAAAGGGGCATACAATTAGACCTAAAAGGGATTTTAGAGGTCATCTACTCCAACCACTTCATTTTTACAGATGAGGAAATAGAGTTTCAGAGAAGTTAAATGTCTTGTCCAGGATCCCATCAATAGCCAATGGCATGATTAGTATCTAAATCAAGGTCTTCCAATTCCAAAGCCGTCCTCCTTTCCATTATCCCACAGTCTCCAAAAACATCTTTACTGTTCAACCTTTTTCATTGTTATCCTTTCACTTCTTATGCCTGACCAAACCCCAACACTGTATTATTTCTACAATCTATCTGCTCTACTCTTCCTCTTATATTGGTGACCATTGCTGGAGGAAATCACATCACCAGCTAACTAGTTCTACTACAAATTTAAGTATCCAGTCTAAACTGGGCTCTCACTGCAGTAAGGAATTCCTTGCCATCTTCCCTAACTAAATCTCCTTAAAGAGTCTATTCCAAACCTCTTCTCTCAAATCTTCCACACTACTCTTCCTCTTAACTCAGCAGATAACTTCTTTTCATACTATACTGAATAAAATATATAGATCATTCTCTGTGAGTTCCATTTTCCTCTCAGTTTTGGGGTCTCAAAACTCCTTGACAATCTTTGATTTTCTTCTCTTTTAGTTCAGTTTCAAGTGAAGAAATGGTCTTCCTCTTTGCCAAGGTTGCCCATTCTATTTGTATTGTTGATTCTATCCCTTTTTGATTCTTCTGTAGGTAGCTTAACCTATCTCAAATCTCTATTTCTCTTCATATATTGCTCTGGTTCCTTCATTGTTTCCTAAAAATATGCCCATGCCCTCCCCATCCTTTAAAAATACTTATTTTATCTTACTATTCCCTAAGCTAATATTCTGTATTTCTGTTCGCATTCACAAACTCCTTTTTTGCTATTTCTCCCATATGAAAATCCATGCCTAGAAGGTACTCACTCCATCCTAACCTTTACTTCTTAACTGCTAATGTCATTCTCCATCCACAAATTGCCCTGATTTTTCTTTGAATATAATTGAATTTGCTTTTATGTTTAATTCTTATGTCTCCTGACAGAATATAAGTTTCTTGAGGGAAAAAACAATTTCATTTTTGCTTTTGTATATCTACCTAACACAGCACCTGGAAAATAGTTGGCAGTTTGCTTGATCAATTGATTTGCAATTTAAATCTTGGCTGTTAATGGAGTTTATTAATATCAATCAGGGTCAACTAACACTCTTTAAAATATCATTTGGGACCTTGTCTTTCCCAAAGTATCTTCCTTGTATCACAGTATACAACATGAAAGTCAGTCTCAGTATTATAGTTGCTCCTTTGGATAAATATGTTAGATTTAGATATAGGTTTCTTTTTTTTTTTTTCCTGAGGCAATTGGGGTTAAGTGACTTGCCCAGGGTCACACAGCTGTTACGTGTCTGAGACCAGATTTGAACTCAGGTCCTCCTGACTTCAGGGCTGGTGCTCTATCCACTGCGCCACCTAGCTGCCCCCTAGGTATAGGTTTCAATTAAAATAGGGACACCTAGGAGAAATTAAACATTGACATATTTGTCTTGAACTTATCAGATGTGTTGAAATCTCGTATTGCATATTGACCTTTAGGAATGGAACACAAATCTGATCAATTTTTATGTTACAGAAAGGTCAGTCTTAGATCATTCCCTTTTGGGGTACTGCTGTTGAGGCAAAGTATGGAAATATTATGAGAGCAGTAGCAGCAAGCACCTGAAGGTTAGAGGGAAGGCACCAAAAGATATTCAAGAGTACCATGAGCACATACTAGATATTAGATAGTGGATAAGTTTTAAAACAACAAAAATTATATTTAAAATAGGAACTCCTTAGATCTGAAAGGTCAGATAGTCCAAACTACTTATTCTCCAAAAATTCTGTATAATTGAGATATTGCTATATTGTTTTGATAATTGATAGTATTTTCTTACTTAATATTAAATGTTCATTCACTATCTAGTTTTTCTGATCTTTCCCCATAATCTACACATGGGTCTATAGCAGATTTTCTGAACTAGGCTTTCTTAATGCAAGAAGAATAGCTAAAAACAGTAACCTCACCCATACAAATGGGTCTGAGTTTCACATATCCTGAATTAATTCAATTCATTTTTGGATGGCTGACATATGTAAGATATAGTAGGAATTATAAAGAATATAGGGATGAATAAAACATAGTCCTGTGATTCTGTCTTATTCCAATACAAAATGCTACACAAAAATGAAACACAAGGAGACAGCTTTGTTTTTGAAAAGCATGTGGCATCTTGACTGATGAATCAGATAAACTGAAAAGAAACACTTTGAATAATATAAATCTCACTTAAGTTGATGTTTTTACTTTTCTGTTGAATATTCTTTGCATCTTCACTCTGAGTGATATGGGAATGAGTCACCATGGTTAGTCACAGGAAAATTGTAAAGAAAATGAGAAAAATCATTGCCAGGGTTTTGACATTGATACTAAAGCTATTGAATCAAGATTGAGGGGGGAAAAGGAAACAAAAGTAGCTTAATTTTTTTCTCATTCATCTTTGCAATAAGTCATTTCAAGTTGAAAAAATATAAGAACAGTAATTTGAGATATTCAGAGTAAATAGAGGCAAAAACAATGAGATATGCTGGAAGAGAAAACATACTTGAGGCAGCCATGAGGCCGTAACTTTAGAGCTATAAGGAACTTCAGAGATATGTGGGAAGAACACCAGTGGCTTGGGAGTCAAAAAACTTCAATCCAAATCAAATCTCTGGCAATTACTACCTGAATATCTTTGGTTAAATAACTTGACTTCTTGACCTAGAGTGTGATTCTGATCCATCATCTTAAAAAAAAACACAAAGAAAATAAATTGAGATGTGACTAATAATAGGGATTAGTCACCTTTTCTAACTCTGTAATTCTTTAAAAAATTAAATACTAGATGTAGAGTATTTGCTGTGAAACTCACAGGAGAAAGAGGCCAAAGTCCTCACCAAGTAAAATCTTCAAGAATTAAAATCCTTGTTATGTTGAAAAAGTTAAGATAAATAATGAATATGAAGAATACAGAGTTTCAAGAATAACTTGTAGGAAATAAGCAGAACCAAAATAATATTACACATGTCAATAAACATTTATTAGGTGACTGCTGTGTGTCATACACTGTGCTAAGCACTATCCAATTAATCAATTACAACATGAATATAAGTAAAATAAGAAGTGAATTATGAAATTATAATGATCAAGCTTATAATGAGATAATTATAATGGCCAATCCATAAACAAGAGATATAAGAAGATATCTCACTCTGCTTCTTTGCAGAGATGAAGGACTAAAGGTATGGAATACTGCATGTCAGACTGTTTCACTGTACTGGTTAATTTTATACAACTGATTTTTTTCTCTTTCTCTTCATTATGAAAAATAGTTCCCTGGTAAGAGTGGGAAAGGGATCATATTGGGAAATGTAGTTGATACAAAACAAAAGATTTAAAAAATATATATTTTTAAACAATGATGAACTTGGACTAGAGAATGCCAAAGGTTCCTCCTAAAACTAAAGGCATGATTACATGACTTCACTGTAAAAATTAGAATTTATTTTTTTCAGAAAAATGTTAGAATGATCTTGATGAAGTTTAAACATTCGTTCAAGAAAACCAATCAATGAACAACAATTTATTATGCACCTATGATATACCAGGCACTTTGGGAAACCATTGAAAATAAAAAGACAAAAAATGAAATAGTCCTTGCCTCTGAGGAGCAAAGAGGTTATTCAGAGCTAATTTTTAGATCAGAACAGTTTCCCAAATAAGATTTGTTGCTTTATGTTTGGTTTTGCTTGGCATATTTAATTCTGCTTGAGGTGTGATGATGGTTATGCTAGTTATCAGTCATTCATATTAATCAAGTGTTAATCAATTATTTAATTATTTGTTTCACTAAGTGCCTATATTTCTCTTGGTTGCAGTTAAAGAATGTGCAAAAGATTCATTATTTCATTTATACACTGAGAGATGAAATGTGTCCATTAAGGACAGGAAAAGGCCAAAAGTTGCTCCATTACATTCTGTTCAGTTCCATTCATCAGGTATTTATTAAGTGCCTACTGTGTACACAGCACTGTGCCAGACCATAGAGATGCAAAGACAAATAAGAAAAATGTTCACTTGATTTCTATCTTTTCTTTTCCTTTACAAAGACTATTCTCCTCTCCCAACCACATCCATGAAATTTAATTCCTCAAATAAAACTACATCTGCTGAGAAACCCTCCACTACACAGAATTAATGGTCATAAGATTTAGATTTGGAAATCATTTAGTCTAATCCCATAATTTCACAAATGAGAAAACTGAGGCTCAAAGAAAGAGGTTAAGTATATTGCCCATGCTCCCAGAGATCATAATAAAACCAGAATTCAGATACAATACTCTAAAACTAGAAATCTATAATGGCATAAGGAGGTAAAGTATTCAATTCAATCTGTATTTATTGAGACAATTGCTAGGTGATAGGGATCCAGTGCCACAAAAGAAACTATTTTCCTTAGGAGAGATTGAATACTATTTTCTAACATGTAAATGAATAAAATATGATTATTTGAAGAAGGAGATCTCACTATGAACTAGAGGAAAAAGGAAAAATCTTATCTATATAGGTAGTGGCATTTGATTTTAGTTCTGGAGGAAATGAAGGATTCAGGAGGTCAAGATGAGGAAGGATTGAATCACAAGTAAAAGCATGGAAGCAGAGAGTGAAAGACCTAACTTAAAACAAAGCAATCAAATCGATTTGGCTAAAATATGTAGCAAAGACGTAATATTTTTAAAACTCTGCAAAGGTAAGCTGGGGTATGACAATACCTGATATTTATATAGTGTTTTCAAGCTTGAAAAGCTTTAAACACCACACTGAGAAGTTTGTGTTGTATCCTAGAGGCAATAGGGAGCCCACTGAACCTTCTTGAGCAAGTAATATGATAGTCAAATCTGTGCTTTAAGGAAATAATTCTGTCAGCTGGGTGAAAGATGAATTAGAGATGACATATGTAAAGTGCTTTGCAAACCTTAAAGCCTTATCTATATAAATCCTAGCTATCAACACCATCAGACTAACATTTATATAGCACCTAACTACTGGATTCCAGGTACTTTGTTTAATATATATATTATCTTATTTGATCCACACAACCCTGGGAAATAGGTGCTATTATTATCCCCATTTTACAGATGAGAAAAATGAAGCAAACAGTTTGAATAACTTGCTCATAGTCACACTGCTAATAAGTGTCTTAGATTGGATATGAACTCAGGTCCTCCAGGTGTAACATTCTATCAACTAGGTCATTCATTATTGTTATCATTATCATTAAAATTGAAAGTTGGAAATCAATGAGAAAGATTGCAATAATCCGGGAAGAATGCATAAACAAAGGGAATGGTCACAGTTATTAAAGAAAAGAGAACAAACTAGAAAATATGACAGAATGCAAGTATTTTAACATAATTAACATGTAGTGGACTTCCTGCCATCTAGGGGAGGGGTGGGGACTGGGGGTAAAATTTGTAATGGAAAGCTTTGTAAAGATCAATGCTGAGGAACTACCCATACATATGTTATGCAAATTTAAAAAAAAGAAAGAAAAAAAGGAAAAAAAAGAAAATATGACAGAATGGGACATATAAAAAAAAAGTCTGTCCTTTTTTTTTTCTGATATCACCATCTCTTAGCACAAATTCTATAGGTAAAACTCCTTAAACAAAGTGAGGCAAAATATTGTAGCAACCTCAATGACTCCTACTGAGGAAGGAAGTACTCTTTGACTCAGTTCTTCATACTGTATGAAGTATAAATTGCAGAAGGATCATAGATATTAGAGTTAGAGGGTCATCTAATCCAACAGTCTCATTTTAGGGCTATAGAAAGCCAAGTGTAAAGAGACTGACTGACTTGTCTAAGGATAAAATAGATAGACAACTTTTTCAAAAGTCATCCAGAAGATGAGCATTATTTAAAACAAAGTTTCTTAAATTGTGGTTAGGGCCACAAAACTGAATGTGCAGATCATGACAAACTTGGGAAAGGTAAAAAAGTTTCTGAACGTAATGACCAAAAATAAATTAACAATGAAATTGATAATGAATCAAAGGTGTTTCTGACAGCTCTTGCCCACATTGCATCATGTAACATGATGCAACTTCACTGCATGAGCACTTTGTACTGCACATGCACAAATGCTATCAGAAACGCCTTGGCTCAGAGTCAAGATTGGGAGTGTCATAAAAATTTTTCAGGCAAAAATGGGTTGCAAGTTGAATAAGTTTAAGAAGGACTAGCTATATTGTAACATGAGTCAAAAGCTTATGAATCTATGATTTATCAGAGTTGTGGGACTTGGTATCTCATGAACATGAATGAACATGGAAAGCTTGAAATTCAATGAATGACTGTCTCAGTAAAGCTGCCTGAAGAGATTTGAGTGACAATTAAATCATCATTTTCTACAATTATTCAATAAAAATGTGCAAGCAGATCAGCAACAGAAAGTAAAGACATAGCTTTGTGGGAAGCCCAAGGGAGCATGTGTGCCAATAATGAGTGTAGCAATAAGAGGTAGTGAACGGTCAATAAATCTGATATTAAATCAGGAGTAATTTCACCAGAGATCCAAGATGGTAATTCATCTGATTCTTCCCGGATTATTGCAATCTTTCTCATTGATTTCCAACTTTCAATTTTAATGATAATGATAACAATAATGAATGACCTAGTTGATAGAATGTTACACCTGGAGGACCTGAGTTCATATCCAATCTAAGACACTTATTAGCAGTGTGACTATGAGCAATATTTATGGAAATACTCTCAAGACAAATGGAAAAGCCTAAAAGATAATAAGAATTAGAAGATAATATTGTTTGTCTTTCTGTATCATTCTGTATTCTCAAAGTGTTGAATGGTCCAATTACTTCATGTTAATTCATCACAAGCAGCATAATAAGTATAAAAAAAAGAAAAAGAAAAGGAAAAAAAAAGAAAGGATTTTGAGTTTGAAGACATGCATTTGAATCCAAACTCTTCCACTTGTTATCTGTATCACCCTGGGTAAGTCAATTCATCTCACTAGGCCTCCCTTGTGAAATAATGTGCTAAATCAGTCCAGATAGTGAACCCTTAACAAATGCTTATTGACTGACTAACTGTAGAGATTTTTTCTAAATGACTGGTGAGGTCCTTTCTAGCTCTAAATCTATGACCTTAAACACTCATGAAAAACTATGACCTTGGCAATTGCCCCATAACTTCCCAGCAAACAGGGGGAGAAAAAAAATGGAAGCAGTGTCAGATTTTATATTCTTGGGCTCAAAAATCACCACAGAAAGTGACTACAATGATAAAATTAAAAGACAATTGCCCCTTACCAGGAAAGTTATGGTAAATCTTGACAGCATACTAAAAATCAGAGATATCACCTTGTTGACTAAGATTGGTATAATCAAAGCTTTGGCTTTTACACTAGCCATATAAGGGAATTGGATTATAAGAAAAGCACAATTGACGCTTTTGAATTGTAGTGCTGGAGGAGGCTTTTGAGAGTCCCTTGGACTGCAAGGAGGTGAAATCAGTCAATACGTAAAGAAATTAATTCAGATTATTCACTAAAAGGTTAGATAGTGAAGCTGAAGTTTAAATACTTTGACCACCTAATGGGAAGACAAGACTCATTGGAAAGATGAAATGAAAGATTGAAGGCAAATGAAAAGGGAACGGCAGAGGAGGAGGTTACTAGATTGTATCATGTAAACAACAAAAGTCAAACTGGACAGATTTCAAGAGATAGTGGAGGACAGAAGAACCCAATGTGCTATGGTCCTTGGTGTCATAATAAGTCAGTCATGATGGAATGCCTGAACAACAACAACAAAAAAAATCATTACCCTAATTCTTCAATTTGAGAAAGTAAATTGATGTAGAAAAAAATTATGTGACATACTCAAGGTCATTCAGCAGGTTTATAATCAGCTAAATTCAAACTTACACTTTGTTATAATATACTACTTTCCTAAACTCCCATCAGAAAGATAATTCCAATATGCCCTATGCTATTAATACATCAGTGAACTCATCTTTAAACACACAAGTACCACAAATAATTACTGCTATTCAAAATCTTTTAGTAATACATATGCATAGACTATTATAACTTTCAAAGGAATGCTATAATAAACCATCTTCATTTTTAACAAGTATTTATACATTTTACTTTCAATAGAAAATTCTTTCCTTTTGACGGTTGCCTCAGTAACACTGTATAATGGATGTAATAATAACCTACATTTATATAACATTTCTGAGTATGTAAGCCACTTTACAGACATGATCTCATGTGAGGCAGTAATGCACGTATTATTATATCCACTTTACAAATGGGGAAATTGAGGTTCAGAAAGATTAAGTGATTTTTTCCCATAGTCATATTATGGTGTTAGAGGCAGGATTTTAAGACAAGCAGTGCCTGATTACTTATACTGTATTATCCTTTGATTAAAAAAAAGGAACATTTTAATGGAGAGAAGCCTGAAAACTTCTGAAGGAAATGAATTTGGGTTGCATGTCATGGAAAATACCACAGATAAGGCAGCACTTCATAGGAATTCTTTGATCTCAATTAAGGAAGGATATAAAATAAGAACCCTAGATATCTACCTGGAACTTTGGTTGTTTTATGAGCAATATTCCCAAATGAATCTGTGATCCCATCATTTCAAGCTTTCCCTCTAATGATGTAGATCACAACCCATCCTGAAAAATAGGAGATCTCAGATATCCTGTTCTGCCACTGAGGGTTTTATTCAATATGCTGGAAGCTGTCATTGCCTTCCTCCAATATTCTGAATGCACCATTGGAACACAATGGCCTATCATACCACTCTCTAATCATATGACCACATCACCTTCTTTTTCCGTTACATCCTTTTTTTGTTAGACTGCCTTTATTGGAGTTTACTTATGCTGACCACATACTTTTCCTTTGTTTTCTGAATGATGTTTACCTTTAAGTCTTCAGAGGCAATGATATCCTAGGTCTTCCTGCATGGCATTGCTTATTTTGAAAAAAAATGAAATTTGTATGTTTTGAGAAGCATGGGGGTCAATCAAAGTGCTTTGCAATTTCTTGAAAGCAATCCATCTTATCCTTTCTTTTTTCAATTTAGGCTCAATTCATTGTCCACCTGTACTGACTGTCCCACAGATACATGCTGTTGAACAAGATCTATGGGTGTCTATTCAGAAATATGTTGAAATCTGGGTAAAAGACATTCTTCTATTTATTCTTTCCTTTGTGGATGGTCAGATCAAATTTCTTTGAATATTATAAATCTTTTAAGGAAATTCTTCAATATTTTGATATTTGATGTAATGATATTATCATCCCAAAACAGAAGTACCTGGGAAATATCACCATCCCCAAGTAATCTTTTTTTCCCAGATTTTGCTCTGAATTTCTTATTACAACAGTGAATACTTTCATTGAAATGCATCTCTATGTTTTACATCTCATGTGATGTTTATTATCTGAAGTTTATTGAACAGTTATTTCTTTTGTAATATCTTCTAAGGAATTCTTAATTATTTTGATACATAGAAGGCAGATACTCTGCTGCAAAAAAACCCAATAAGATGACATTTTGTTCCACTGAGTAAAATGATTTTTCTTGCTCATCAAACAGTAAACACAAATAACTCTCATGCTTTCTACATTTCAATTCATTATAAGATGGTAAAAATGTGTTCCATTTTTAATATCCTGTGCAAAATTCTGCAAATTCCTACAAACACTCTCAGCAAAAATGTCCTCAATTCATGTATAGATGATTTTCATAAAGATTTTGTACAGATGTAGAGGAAGCATATGGATTGTTATCTGCTGATATTGAGTAATGTATGAATAATGTATGAGAGCAATCACTTGATCTGGGGATATTTTAATAGAACATGAAAAAATATAGAAAAGTTCCACTTACCTATATAAGAACATTCCTTACAATATCATTTAAAATATCAAAAATCTGGAAACAATGGAATATTGTTACACTGTAAGAAATGATGAATGTGAAAAACATAAGAAGCATAGAAAGGCTTATATAAAATGATATAAATTTTTGAAGCAATTAGGGTTAAGTGACTTTCCCAAGGTCACACAGCTAGGAAGTGTTAAGTGTGTGAGATCATATTTGAACTCAGGTTCTCCTGACTTCAAGGCTGGTACTCTATCCACTGCACTACCCAGCTGTCCCTAAAGTGATATAGATTTAATAAAGTCAACCCAAAGAACAATATATCTGTTGATTACAACTATGTCAGTAATGATGACAATAATGATGAGTAATAAGTAATATTTGTGATAACAGAAAAATGAAAGGTAGTGCAGCTTAATTAATAGTAGGCTAGCTTTGGCACCAGGAAAACCTGGATTCAAAAACTGTTTTTTGCCTCATATCAATTATATGACTTTAGATAAGTCTCTTAATCACTCAGTGTCCCTGGCAACCTCCTAAGACCATAAGTTATACATGAATTAATTGTCTCTACCATTTGTGAAAAGTTTTCACATTGGGAGATGCCAACACTGATAAAGTCATAGATCTGGATCAAATAAAACTAAATGAAGCAAAACATAGACAAATACACAGAAAAGAAAAAAAAAGTTCGGAAATGGAACAAAGGAAGAGCACAATTTTATAAAAGCTAATAAATTGGAAAACAAATCACATATAAAAGAGCATAGTTAGTTATACATGTTTTGTTATTCTTCTTTGTTATTTAAATATGTATGTTTAATAATAGTTAAGTTTCAAATTCTAAAACAAATTTTAAAACAAAAAGCCTTACGCCTTGAATCAGATGATTTTTCTAAAACCCGATGGACAAGGCCAGTCCCAGAGACACTATTGATTAGCCACCTCCAACTCCTACCTTCAAAATTCTAAAACTACAAAAATATACAGATGAATGAAAATGTAATAATAATAATCACAATAGGAGCTATTATTAGATAGCACCTTAGGATTTGCAAAATGCTTTCCATGTATTATCTCATTTGAGCTTCGCAACAACCCTGTAAGGAAAATGCTATTATTGTCCCCGTTTTATAGATGAGGTTATTGAACCTGAGAAAGGTTAAGTGACCTACCTAGCATCACACAGTAAGTGTCTAAGGTAGGATTCAAACTCAGATCTTCTTCACTCTAAATCTAACACTGTAGCCACAATGCCATCCAACTGTGTGGAATTATTTCAATAGAATATGTTATTTGAAGGTAGAGATGCCTTTAGTTTTGTTTTCACACCCTCAGCATCCAAGACAACGTGTAGCCTTCCTTCTTGAATTTAATTGAGGCTTCCCAGGAAAGTAACAATGCCTTTTCAAAGAGAACACAGAGGTTTGCTTGTGACTGCCTTTTTACTGAGGCTCCCAAAGTTCTGACAATTTTTTTTAAAAGCAGAAGTATAGTTATTCTTCTCCCATTTCAGATAAATCCCACATTGCCCTATATCTTTTAGTTCCCTAAATTCTTTAACAGGACTAAGCACAGATCATTATGTCCTTTTGGCAGGCACATATCTATAGAAATGTGGGCAAGAGCTGGAGCATAGCCCTGAGCACAATATATAAAGATGGGAACACAGGCTTCTTTCATCTTCCACTACAAATGTATTACACATATAAATTGCATCTTTCATACTCTGCTGTACCTTTTGTTTCTGATCTGGAATGTGAAACTTTAGTGCAGAATGCATAAACTTGAGTAATGGCATAGGAAAATAAATGGCAAATAATTTAAATTGGAGAAAATTGAATGATCCACAATTTAATGTGGAAGGGATTTCAAAATTCATCTCATTCAACTACTGACTTGTCTTATCATAAATAACAGAGCAAGAATCTGAACCCAAGTCTTTGGACTGCAGATCTGATATATTTTTCATGGATTATTGTTGCAGTCCATTAACTAAGTTGTGGGTACTGCTATCGCATCATCTCAGATGTCAATTCTTTATGACCACATTTGGGATTTTCTTGGCAAAGACACTAGAATGGTTTGCCATTTTCTTTTATACTTCATTTTACAGATGAGTAAACTGAGGCAAAAATGGTTAAGTGACTGGCCATGGGGCAGGTAAAAAGTATCTGAGCCTGAATTTGAACACAGATACTCCTGACTCCAAGCAAGGAGGTTGTCTATCTACTGAACCATATATGTACTCCTCATTGACAATAGAAATATCTAAAAACTGTGCACTTAGCTGATGGGACTTAGGTGGGGCTTCCCACACACACCCCTTTTTAAGGACCATGTAAATTCTGCTCATAGAAGTATCTCTTTAAGAACCTTTACATTCCCCCACCCTCATTATATATCAAATTTCAGTGGTACTCCATTGCTTATCAGCCAAGGATATTTTTCATTCACATATATGTGTATATATGCATGTGTTTATGTATATGTGTATATATACATATATGTATGTATCAATATATGTATGTGTGTATATTTCCTGGAAACTAAGAACTCTATATCTGGAATCCCTTTATACTTTCCCCATATACTTTATAACTCTACAGACTCAGTATGTATATTATATGTATATGTATGTATATGAACATATAGTATGTGTGAGTATATATGTATATATACATGAATGTATAGTCAGAATGCTAGACAGATTCAAGAAGACCACAAGTTAAGTGTAGGCTCAGATATTTACTAGCTTTGTGAGCCTAGACAAATCATTTAATGTCTGTTAGCCTTCGTTTCCTCATGTGTAAAATGGGGGCATTACTATCACCCACTTTCCAAGATTGTTGTGAAGATGATACAAATATTTGCAAAGCACTCTTCAATCTTTAAAATGCTATATAAAAGACAACCATTACTATTCATCTATTATTCTTGGCATTAGACTCCATCCAATACACCACTTTATAAGTCTAACCCTAATTGAACCATTTAGGAGCCACCAATCCAAAGAAAATTAAAAGTTCAATTTATCAAATATTTAAAAACCACTCACTTCACTATTATGCCATCCATCATGCTAGGTACTGTAGACAAACAGAAATTTAATAGCTCCTTCTCTCTAGAAGGAAAAACATTTAGTTGAGATTTTTAAAAAACCATAAATAACAAAGAAATCAAATAGTACACTAATTCTTTGCCCCATTGCATGTCATACCCCACCCTATAGAAATGGGTGAAGCCTTTATGCCTCCCAGGGTGTGGAACAGGATAGACATTTTCTGGGGAAAATCCAGATATAAGGGAAACTGTCCCTTAGCTTATATACTGTCATGAAGAAACTGTTGATCTCTTTACCACTCCCTTCCTAGCACAGGTGGAGCCTGTTTAACTTCTTGGTGCAAGATATAACCTGCTTAACACTCTTAGCTCAGTAACAGGGGCTATCAGGGTTCCTCTAGGACTAGTACATCATCCAACTGTCAGGATAGCCCCAGTCCATGAGTACCCTCTGACACTCTACTCCAATTACATCTATAGCTCACCTACACTAGCATTCAAGAAGCATTTTACACACTCTTTTCCCCCTACCCCAACATAGGTCAACCCTCTCCATGTGTCTTCTTTTTGTTTCCCAAGTTTTTTCTCTGTCAATATTTCAGTTACTGGTGCAGGCCCTCCTGGGAATTTTTTCTCTGTTGATAAGCAACTGCCTTGTCTTGTCACCTAAAGTAATTCTGAAGAGATTCAATATTACATTCTAATTAAGGAAAGCTGCCCCTATTCAATAAGGTACAGGAACACAGGAAATATCTTTTGTGATTAGTTTCCATATATAAACACATTTCTAGAAGTGATAATGGCTAAATGTTTGATGATAGCAGCAGTAACTAGAGCATCACCCAATACTGAAGGTATTACTGGGACTTTAAAAGAACACAGAAAATTCATCCTCAAAAAGCTGATTTCTTAATCACAGATGATACCTAAATCTGAGTGAAATGAAAATCAAATGCAAAATGAAAGCCCATTATTTAAAAAATGGAGATAAGAAGTAAAAGCACATATGGTTGCATTCTTTCCCTTAAATACTACTGCAAAAAAAATCAGCTTATATTTCTTTTGCAACCAAGAAGAGTAAGCAGAGAGGTAAAGAGTTAACAGCCTACAGCTTAGAATAGATCAAGGGGATAGCTCTTGGACTGTATCAATGAGGTTGGAGCTGAGAGGAAAAAGTCCAAAATTGGAGGGGTAATCAGCATTGTAGTTGATAGACTGAGGAAAGGAAAAGGTCGACAAAGATGTGAGCACTTACAAATTCATATGAGGAAGCAGGAGGCATCTAAAAGGTGAAAGCCAGCAGGCAAAAAAAAAGTGAGAGAGAGAAAGTAAGCAAAGAAGAAACTGTTATATATTAAAGGACATATAACTTGTGAGCTACTCAGAATATTCAAACGCTGAAAATCATCTTATCACATTTGTCACTTAACATAGAAAAGGTCAAATTTATAGATTTACTGACTCATTGACTGGAAGGGGGATTAGATATAATTTAGCCCAATTCTCTTTCTCCTGATGAGTAAAGGGAGGTTAATTGACCAAGAGACAATCATAAAATAGCAAAAATATTAATATCCAGGTTATAGTATAAATAGAAAGAGTTTTAAAAATCAGTCTTGCAAATAAATTGACAACTGGAAAATAAACCTGCTTTTAAAGTCACATAAAAAGACATGAACAGATAGTTTTCAGACAAAAAAAATCAAAGCTATCTAGAGTCATAGGTAATGATGCTTCAAATCACTATTGATCAGAGAAATGCAAATTAAAACAACTTTGAGGTACCATCTCACACCTATCAAATTAGATAATATAACAGAAAAGGAAAATGATAAATAGTGGAGGGGTTGTGGAAAAATTGGAACAAGAATGTATAATTGAACTGATTCAATCATTCTGGAGAGCAATTTGGAACTATTCCCAAAGGATCATAAAACATACTTTTTGATTTAGTAGAACTACTACTAGATCTGTATTCCAAAAAGATATTTTTTTTAAAAAAAAGAAAAGGACCCATATATCCAAAAAATATTTAGAGTAGCTCTTTTTGTGGTGGCAAAGAATCGAAAGAATTGAATGCTCATCAATTGGGAAATGACTGAATAAGTTGTAGTATATGTTTGTGATGAAAGACTATTGTTCTATAAGAAATGATGATCAGGAAGATTTCAGAAAAACCTGTAAAGACTTATGTGAACTGATGCAAAATGAAATGAGCAGAACCAGAAACACACTGTACATAGTAACAGCAACATTATAAGGATGATCAAGTGTGAATGATTTAGCTATTCTCAGCAATGTAATGACCCAAGACTATTCTTAAGGACTTATGATGAAAAATATTATCCACTTCTAGAGAAAGAACTGATAAAGTCTAAATGCATATTGGAGCATATTTGTTTAAAAAAATTTCCTTGTTTTTCTTGGGTATTTTTAGGGGAGATCTGTGTTTTCTTTTACAACCTGATTAATAATGGAAATATAATGGAAATTATACATGACTGCATGTGTATAATCCATACTAAATTGCTTGCCATCTTCTCAAACTCCAATGACAATTTAGGAGGATGATATCTTAATTTGAAAGTGAATTGGATTTAAATGAGGCAGGGCTATACAAAGTCACCAACCTCACTCTCTCCTTCAGGATCATCTGAATCCAGTGGTAAGACATAGGTGAGGACAACTAGAAATGACCCCAGATTTAGTGGGAGGCTTTAGCTTTATTAAGCTAAGGTCTTCCTTAAATTTCAGTTTGTTTGAGGTAATATCCATTCAGTGATCCTCATGGAGTTGGGAGAAGAGGAAAGAAGGAAGAGAGTTTGAAATTAAAAAAAATTTTGAATAAATGTTAAAAATTGTGTTTTTGTATAATTGGAAAAAAAATAAAATATTTGAAAAAAATCATTTACACTTCTCTACTTTCATTCTCACAAATTTGATTTCTTGATCAGGAAATAGTAAGTAAACATGTAGATGTTTAACTACCTAATAGAAACATGAGCACTTGTTATTGCTGAATTGGCAACATTATCAATCAGCTCCTTCCCTCACTTTAGGGTATCCCGCTTCAAGGCACTCAGATTTGAAACCTCCATTAATCTTTATTCTTTTTTATCTTAGTCTGTGGCTAAATCTTGCTGATTCTGCTTCTAAAAATTCTGCCTCTGTCTCCTCTTTTCCACTCACAAGACCACCATACCACTTCAGACCCTTATCACTTTTTACCTGGATTATTATAGTAACCTCCTAAATGAGCTCCTCAGTGCCAGACCCTTCTCTACACATCTGCCAAAATGATGTTCCTAAAGCACAAATCTAACCACGTTCTTCCACTCTATCTCCTTCTTCCTACTCATAAAGCAATTCTCCAATAGAGCACAATTTTTTTTTGGAATTACAGGCCCTTCACAATACAGATCCAGCCTACCTCTGCTAGGCCATTCATTATTTCTTTCATGCACTCTCTGGTTCAGCCAAATTGGCTTTCTTGCTGTTCCTAATATATTAAATTTTATCTCCTGTCTCAGTGACACAGGCTATGCTATAGATCTAAAATGTATACTCCCCCCTTACTTCTAAGACTTGGAATGCATGTTTCCCCCTAAAATCCAGCTTCACTGACACTTCCTGGCTGAAATCTTTCCTCATTCCCTCAGCTATTAGTACCCCTCAAGTTATTTTGTATATATTTGTATATTATAATATGTGAAAATGTTATTTCTTTTTATAGACTGTCAGCTTTTTTGAGGGCAGGAATAGATTATAACCATCCTGGATAATATTTGGTGTTGTTATTAGGAACATTTGGTTGTTTTGTTTGATAGGGTAAAATTTAAGACTGCTGGACACAGCTAAAATTAGCCTGATTATGATTGTATGTGTAAGAGAGAGAGAGACAAAGGGACAGAAAGAGAGAGTAGAGACAGAGACAGAGAGAGACAGATACAGACAGAAAGACAAAAACAAAGAGACAGAAGTAGAGAAAGAGTCAGATAGACAGACAGACGCAGAGACAGAAACAGAGAGAGCCTGGGCAAAAAGAAGAGCTTTTAACTATTTGAAAAGCCTCCAAGATAGCAAATAAATGCATGTGAGTATTTGGGGCCATGGACTACAAATTTAAAAAGTAAGCAGCAAAGTCTATGAATAGATCATTTAAAAATTTGTGTTCAAAGATGTCTTAATGACTTATATAGAAAGTGTGAATGAATACAGAGATAGGCACTTGGCAGAATGTATTGCTATATAAGAGTTTATAGTCTGATTGGGGCTGTGTCTACAACTAGCAATGAATAACCCATAGCAGAGCTAATTCATTTTGTACAAGAAATATGGCTTTATAAAAGCACACCAAAAATATACACATATACCTCTCTCTTTCCCTCTCTCTCTCTCTCTCCCTCCCTCCTTCTCTCTCTCTCTCTTTTTTTCTCTCTCTTTCTATCTCTCCCCCTCTCTCTTTCTTTCTGTCTCTCTCTCTCTATATATATATATATGTATATATATGTGTTAATATAGATAGATACATGTATTTGTACATATGATATATATCTTAGATATAGATATAGACACACACATGCATTTGTATACACACACACACACACACACACACACATATATATGTATATATAAAATCTTGCCTCTCCTTCCACACTGGTAAAACATAATAAGCAGTCCTCTAACTAACTATCACTGGTTCTTACTCCAAGGAAAAATAAGCAAAAAGAAATTGAATGTTCTTAATCCAAATTATCATTTTTAGACAGGTTTTAATTTAATTACTTTATTCAAATTCTTAAACATTAGAGAGAGACAGAGATAGAAAGAAAGAGAAAGGAAAGATGGAAGGAAGGAGAAAAAGGAAGAAAATAAATTGATGACTACTTTGAACACTTTAACAGCCCTTGGACCATTGGGACAGACCTCAAAAAGGGGATACCTAATTCCAAAACCATACCCAGAATAATGATTGGCGGTGTGCTTCTAGGCACTGACATCCAAAGGGAGCACTTATCCCTTCTAAAATTTGGAAACGATTGTCCTGGTACTAAATACAGCCTTTGGCACTGATGGCACTACCTTACTCCCTCATCTGTGATAAATTTTTCCATCCTTGGGCTCCCATTACTCTATATCCTGGGACTGCCCCATGACTCCTGCAAGTATACCAGCCAGATTCTTTGGGGAAGGGCCAATCTATCTCCTACTACAATTCTTCCTATCAATTTTAATAAACATTTATTCAGTACCTACTGTATGCCAGGCACTATGCTAAGCACTGAGGATAAAGTTAATTAAGAAAGAAAACAATCTCTGCTTTCAAGGAGTATATGACCTAATTGAGGGTGTATAGGGAGGTGACAACATATAAATGGAGGCAGGAAAAGTAACAGAGATCGGGAAGTACCTGACATGGAGTTGTTCAATGGCATTGGACTCAGAACAACAGATGCAGTGTGGAGTGATTTCACAGATGCACACTATTCTCTGCACAGATAATAGTACTATACTTCCCCAATGACTACTGGACAAACTGATCCTCTGCAGTAAAAGGGCTGGAGAAACAATTACTTTTGCTTCAGTTAAAACAATTTTAGTTGCATCCCTGGCCAGTTAGCAAGAAATTAAAAGGATCGTAAGGGCTGAGATGATTTTTTATTCATCTTATTTGCCAATGAAATTTGTTTATAGAAATATGATAAAAAGGGCATATTTTAAAATGTAATGTTACCAATAACATCATTATTTTTCACAAAATGGCCAAAACTAGTAGACAAATTCATGTTTCTTTCCCCTTCATTCATTTATTCTACAAGCACTTATAAAGTGTCTATTAATGGGCACTGCCTCAGTCAAACTGAGATCTGTTAAAGACCTTGGCTTCAAAAGTCCAAGGGTCTCCCACTGCATCTATCTCATCTCCAATTGTCCTGATCTATGTCTTGGCATTAGACTCAGATCACTCTGAAGGAGAAAGTGAGCCTGGTGATTTTGTACATCCCTCCCTCACATAAATTCAACTTACTTGCATGTCATGGCATCATCTCCCTGATATCATGGTCCTTTTAAGATAAAGGCTAACAACATTAAGACATCCTTTAAAATCTAGGTTGTATTCCTTCTCTTAGAAATTTTTGTAGTTTTTGAGAATAGTAGTACTTCCCTTTTTGGACTCCAAATGGTACTTAATATCTCTACCTTTCATATGTTGATTTAATAATGTCCTAATTGGTGACCTTGTATTGTTGAATCGGAGAGTCATTTTCTACTTGTATTGATACTCATATTCCACATATTTATGCCTTGCTTCCCTAATTAGATTATAAATTCTTTGTGGATAGGGACTATCTTTAAATTTGGAATCATGGAATTTTGAAGAGAGAAACAAAATTAGAAACATCTAATCCAACCTCATACAGAAATTTGGATTTAGTTTCAGTACTCAGGAACTTGTAGAAGATTAGTGACAAGACTCTTGGTAAACAACTAAGATAAAATTTAAACATAATACAGGAGACATTTGTCTGTTACATTTTTTTTTTGCTATTTTGAAATTGGGCTTTGTAGAGGAAAAAAGCAAAATGCTTTGCACGTAAAAAGTGCTTAATATTGTGGCTGGCCTTTCTACTGATCAGTGCCTTTTAATACTGTTTAGCTTACCTCATGATTAAAAATGGCACAATATATTAATTTCTTCTAAGAGTAGTAAAGATAAATGCTATACCAAATTCCTGTGTGAAATCAGATTTCATTAACTTATTGTATATTGAAATAACTGGAAAAGATTCCATTTTGAAAGATTCCTTTTCTAAGTAGAAGATAGCTTTGTATTAAACATAACATATAATTCTGCTTGCTTGTTAAATGCTAATATTTATAGGGATATTTAAAATATCTCATCCTCTTTGGAACTTTTTCAAGAAATCTTGGGATATTTTCCCCCTACATTATTTCAGAATAAATTTAGTACTTGCATTGGCCAGCCATCCATCTTTTTCTTATAATTACTGAATATGTATGATCTTCAAGTTAGTTATCAGAAACTATCTTGTACAGGCCAGCCAGTGAAGACCACATTATCTAAGGCCAGCCAAACTGAATATGTGCTAAGCCAAAAGATCAGTTGTGACCTTAGAAAGATTATCTGTGAGAGCAAAGGACACAGAAAAACATCAACAACAAGTGCAAACATGCATGTTGGCCAATTCCCTAAAACTTGAAGTAAATTAAAAGTGATTATTTGCTGTTATTACATTAGAAGAAAGGCTTTTTTTCTGTGCAGAAAAATAAAATGATCACTTTTGCCATCAAGCATTGTTGCCAAAAATCACTACTTTTAAAAATCACTGCTGTCATAGATTCATCATTTTTTATCCTTTAGTCTTAGAAAGACACCAAATAAACTAGAAAGTATCTTTGGAATGCAAGGTATCCAACAGGAGACAACCAAGGAAGGTAAGTGTCTAGAAACCATGACATAAAAATAACTGAAAAAGCTGAGGATTTTTGTTACTGTTCAGTAATTTTCAGTCATGGCCAACTCTTCCCTACCCCATTTGGTATTTTCTCATCATAGTAGTTTGCTATTTCCTTCTCCAGCTCATTTTACAGATGAGGAAACTAAGGAAAACAGGGTTAAGTGACTTGTTCAAGATCAAGCAACCAGTATGTGTTGAAGTCTGATTTGAACCCAGGAAGATGAATCTTCTTGATTCAAAGCACTCTATCCATCACACCACCCAGCTTAGTTTGAAGTGGAGTGGTAGGGAGAAGAAAAAGTAGAGAAGACCTACCTCACATCTGTATTGCAGTTTGGAAAGTCTGTCATGTGAAAGAGAGATGACTTATTCTGTATTGAACTAAAGAACAGAACTAGGATCAGAACAATAAGTAACATTTCATGGAGGGAACTTTCAGCTCAATATACAAAAAAAGCTTTCTATCAAATGAAACAGATAAACAATATAATGGATGTCAACATAAGACAAGGAACTCTGTTTCTGGAGGCAAAGATTGAATGATCATCCCTTACAGATGCCATAGAAGGAATTTCTTAACTATGTTTTAAAAAAAAGTCAGAGTAAATCATCATAAAGATTCCATTCAACTCTATTATTCAATGATTGATTAAAATTTAGTATGAAATATGAAATAAAAAGAGACTTTTAACAAAGCAACCTATTTTCCTCTTTTCTGATGACAATCTGTGAAAGGCATCTGGTAGGTTTGTACCATCAATTAGTGTAAAGAAAGTTTTCCAAACACTATTTATAGCCCTGTGGTTCTATTCAAATTGCTTATTTTTTAAAAAAAAAAAGTAAGGTGCTATGTGAATCATGGTGGGAAAGAATTAATTTTTGATAAATTTACAAGAAAAAAAATTTAATAAGCAAAAGATTTTTTCCTTGAATTATTTCTTCTTGACTAATTGTTTGCTTGTCTGCTTTTTATTGCTCCTTTCTTTTAGTCATGTCCAACTATTCATAATCCCATTCAGGGTTTTCTTAGCAAAGATAATGGGGTGATTTGCCATTTTCTTCTCCAGTCATTTTACAGATGACTAAACTGAGACAAACAGGATTAAGCAACTTTTTTAGGATCACCCAGCTAATAAGTGTCTAAGACCACATTTAAACTCAGTGCTTCTGGATTTCAGTTGTAGTGCTCTATTCAATTTGCCACATAACTGTCCCTGCTTACTATCATTCCCCCTCCCGGATTTATTGATTGATTGATTGATTTGGATTATTATTTTTTTGGACTAGGTGAAAGAGGAAATGCTTTCAGCCTCAATTGCTGCCTAGCTTTAATCACTTGAATGGGTGTGGCTTCAGTGAAACTGAGATCTGTTGAAGGCCCTAGCTTAAAAAAACCAGGGTATCCACTTTCATTCAGTTCCAGTTTATTCATCATTTTTAATATATAATTTATTCTCTAGGGGAAAAAAGTTAGAGAGAAAGAGAAATTTCCCAGACTCCCCTTTCCATAAGCTAAACTCATTCAACAATATTAAGAATCTCTGAAAACTATCTGCCCTAACACGGGGCTGATCAAGAAGAATGCCTTCTATTGCACGGTTACACTATGACAAGCAGTCATATCACCTTGCCTCATGACTTTTAGTGAAAGAGATAGGGACAATGGACAAAGGGAGGGAGGGGGGAGCATTCCATGTGGTGGATTTGAAGTCAAAGGACTCTTGTTTGAATTCTGTCTCTTATATTTTCTATCTGTGTTAATCTTTCTCAGTTTCTCATCTATAAAAGGAGGGGATTGTACTAGATAATCTCTAAGGTTCCCCTCAATTTTAAATTTATGATCATAAGTGAGCTTTACTTTCAGCCTAAATCTACATTTCTAAAGAGTGGAACCAGCCATGGGGTCTCTCTTTCATTTTCCTCCTTTTCTTTTTTGTAAGTAATTTATTACTAATTTAATTTTAAAACATTAACAAAACCAATTAAGCTTATACTTACAGCTAATTAAACTTTAAGAATGATCATCAACTTACATATTTCTGCTTTTCTATTCCCAATGCTAATCCCTTAGTTAGGATTTAATCATCTGGTGCTTTAATTATCACAATACCTTCATAACTTATCTTATTGCTTCCAGCCTTTCTCCATACTAACCTATCATCTCTACCATTGCTAGATTAATCTTCCTGAATCATCTGACTATTACATCACTCCCTTGCTCAATAACCTTTAATGACTCATTACCTGTGGAACTAAAGAATAAAGTAAATACCTACCAGATTGAATCTATATGTCATAATTTTGACTCAAAACTAAACTTTCTAGCTTTTTTTCCCACTATTTACTACTTGATACAAAATCTCTGCTCCTTCCTACTGGAATAGTTTACTCTCAAACAACCAAACAAACACAAACAAAAAACACAAACCAGCTCTTCCGAACCCTTGATTAAGCTGATCCCACTATCTAGAATGTCCTCGTATTCTCCACTGCCTCCCAAAACCTATTTTAAGGTTTTTATGCCCTAATACATGGTCAATTTTTGTATAGGTTCCATGGACTGCTGAGAAAAAAGTAAACTCTCTACTGTCTCCATTCAACTTTCTCCATAGATCTATCATACCTAACTTTTCTAACAATTGGTTTATCTCCCTAGTTTCTTTCTTGTTTATTTTGTAGTTTGATTTATCTAATTCTGAGAGAGCAAGGTTGAGATCCCCCACTAGTATCGTTTGGCTGTCTATTTCTTCTTGCATCTCTCTTAATTTCTCCCCTAGGAATTTGTGTGCTATTGCACTTGGTGCATATATATTTAGTATAGTTATTGCTACATTATCTATGGTACCCTTTAATAAAATATAGTTTCCTTCCTTATCTCTTTTGATTAAATCTATCTTGGCTTTTACTTGATCTGAGATAAGGATTGCTACCCCTGCTTTTTTTTGTTCACCTGAAGCATAATATTTTCTGCTCCAGCCATTTACCTTCATCCTATATGTGTCACTATGTTTTAAATGTGTTTCTTGTAGACAACATATTGTGGGATTCTGGTTTTTAATCCAGTCTGATATCCGCTTCCACTTTATGGGAGAGTTCATCCCATTCACATTCACAGTTAGAATAACTAATTCTTTATTTCCTGCCATCTTATTTACCCAAGTTATGTTTCCCCCTTTCCTTTCCCCTTTCTCCCTTCCCCCCATCTCAGTACTTTGCTTTTGATGACCCCTCCCCC
>JAJPUD010000489.1:545351-588758 GCA_023553655.1 Myrmecobius fasciatus
TCTACCCTTTAGATCCCCTCCCCCTGTTTTTACTCCTTTCCCCTGATTCTTCTATTTTCCCTTCTATTAGTTGGTCCCTTACTTTTCCTCCTTTCCCTCTCACTTCCCTCTAGCAACAGACAAGTTTCTATGTGAAATAAAATGTCTGATATACACTTTTAGAGCCCAACCTGATGAGAGTAAGATTTACACAGTGCTCATCTCCCTCCCCTCTTTCTCTCAATTATATTAGGTTTTCTTTGCCTCTTCAAGTGATTTTACCTTGTTTTTACCTCCTTTTTTTTAGATCTTATTTTACCACTTTTTCCCTCTTTTCCCCAGTATGACAACCTTTTCCCCTCTAGTTCTCTTTTTCATATTATCAAAGTAATATTTAGTTAATTGTACCCCCAAACTTTGAGTATCCCCCTAGTAAAAATAAAGTTCTCAAGAGTCCTTTCCTTTTTACCTTTTTATGCATCTCTTGAGTTCTGTGTTTGGGTGTCAAATTTTTTGTTCAGATCCGGTCTTTTCATTAGAAATAGGTGAAATTCACCTATATCATTGAATGACCATCTTCTTCCCTGGAGGATAATGCTCATTCTAGCTGGATAGGTTATTCTTGGCTGTAATCCAAGTTCCTTTGCCCTTCAGAATATCTGGTTCCAAGCCCTTCGATCCTTCAGTGTGGAAGCTGACAGATCCCGTGTGATTCTAATTATTGATCCTCGGTATTTGAATTGTTTCTTTCTAGCTGCTAGCAGAATCTGTTCCTTGGTGCTATAGTTCTGAAATTTAGCCATGATATTCCTTGGGGTCTTAATTTTGGGGTCTCTTTCAGGAGGTGATCGGTGAATTCCTTCGATGGTGATTTTGCCCTTTGATTCTACAATCTCAGGGCAGTTTTCTTTCAGGATTTCCTGGAAGATAGTGTTTAGATTCTTTTTTTCATCATGGCTTTCAGGAAGTCCAATAATCCTTAGATTGTCTCTCCTAGATCTATTTTCTAAGTCAGTTGTTTTTCCTAGGAGATATTTCATATTTTCTTCTAATTTTTCATTTTTTTGTTTTTGTTTGACTGATTCTTGAAGTCTTATTGAGTCATTCACTTGCATTTGTTCAATTCTTATTTTTAAAGTGTTGTTTTCTTCAGTTACCTTTTTAAGCTCCTTTTGTAACTGGCCAATTTGTTCATTGCACTCTTTTTCCACTTCACTAATTTTATTTTTTAATAAATTGGTGTCTTTTTCATATCTCTTTTGCAGGGCATCATATCCTTCTTGCAAGAAACTGTATCCTTCTTGCACTGATTTCAGTTTATTTTCCCATTTATCCTCCAGCTCTCTTTTGAGGTTCTTTATGCAATGTTCCAGAAAGGCCTTTTGAAACGCGGACCAGTGATGGTCCTTGCTGTTTTTTTCTGGATTTTTGTCTAAAGAAACCTCTGGATCTGAGGTCGTTTCTTTGCCTTGATAAAAGCTGTCTATGGTGAGAGCTCTCTTTTGCTTCTTCATCATTTTTTTTTTTAAACAGTGTGGATATCTCTTTAAGGTAGGGAAAAAAAAAACCCGAGGCTGAAGACGCTTTGCCCTGGGGCACTTCGGCGAGTTGACTTAAGGTGCTGGGCCGGTGGGGGCTAGGACTAAGTCAGAATTACTCCTTAAACAAGGCAAGTCTGCCAGAACACCTGCCCCCAATCAGGGCAGAGTGTCCCAAGTGCCTCAGATAAACTCTAGGTGTTTGGAATTTGGAGTTTGGAGTTTGGAATTTCTTCCACAATGAGCTGAGCTGAGTCCCACACTCACTTCCGGCCTGCACAGGGGTCGTCTATTTATCTCTCTGTCCGAGTCCGACTAACCTGATATGAAGTTATCCAGAGAGCCTTGCCCAAATATTTCTGAGTTCGTTGACTTGAAGATCAGTTCAGAGGCTTATTTTATTGTTGATTTGAGAGAAGATCGGAGGAGAGGCAGAAAGTCACCTTTTCACTCTGCCATCTTGGCTCCGCTCCCTCCCAAAACCTATTAATTCTTCATGGTCCAACTTCTATTTTTCTCATGGCTGCTTTCTCCATCATACCTTCTAGCCTACAATCTTCCCCTTCTCAAAACTCATATTATTTCCTGTATAACCATTTGGCTCTTAACTGCTACTATTTTGTAATATCTCTTTTGCTCTGGGTTAGTACTGTTATTTAACAACTGTGTTTCATTTAACTTTTCGTGTGTGAAAATGATAAACAATTAAAACTGTCAAAAATGGATTGGACTGTCATGTTATGTAGTGAGTCCTCCATTGCCAAAGGTCTGCAAATAGAACTGTATGACTGACTGCCAGGGATTGTAGGATCCAGAATTCCCCAAACAAAGGAATTCTAAGCCTTCTCTCCCTTCCCCTCCACAATCTCCCCTACCTCCACTCCATCTCCATCAGGGGGCACTACTCCACCAAAGGGGCAAACTAACATGAAAGAAAGAGACAAGAAACTCTAGTGTGATTACAAAAGTCCTTTGATAATTACCTGGCTTACTTCTATGGGGGCTATCTGGGGTGGCTGCTAGATGAGTCAGTCAGTGGCTTTCTGATTCCCATCATGTAGTCTGGAGCAATGGCCAGACTCTTCTGTGAATCCCTGCAAAGACCCCCAAAAAGTCCCATGGTAATTATAGAAATCAGATAAAGCAGGGAGAAGCCATAGAGCTTCACTGCATACATTAGAGTTGTTTGGCTAATGTTTTGATTTACTGCTGAGTACTGGCTGAGATCCCAGGACTGGGGAGTCAGGCCAGTGCAGGTGGTTAGATGTCCAGACACTCAAATCTGTGTGCTAGTCAGTTGGAGTAAGTTCCCAGGCATACACAAGGTTATTTGCTAGACAAAAATCCTTGTAATGGCTTTCATCTCAATAAGGATTTCATATTCCACCTCTGAAGTCCCTTTTATGACTTACTAATTGATGCCCCATAGGGGTGTTTTTTGATAATGGCTCCTGTCTGAATGAAGATAAAATTTGGTGTTTTCTAAGGTCTCTCCCAACTCTGAGAGTCATGACTTTATAATTTCATGTATAGCATCTTGTGTCCTGTTAGGCTTGCTATTAAGGTTCCAGTTTGTGCAAATATATAATGCACTGTATACATGCTATATTTCCAATGACTAGAATCAATGACCATATTTAATATAATTATCATTTCAAATAGTCCAAATCTGAGTATGTGCAACCACTTGTGATTCCTTACAATGTTCCATCTCTCATCTCCATGAATTTGCACTGGCTGTCCCTTATATGAGAAATATTCTTCTCTCTCACCTCTACCTCTTAGAATCTCTGGCTTCCTTTAAGATCAGCTCAAGCATCATCTCCTGAAAGCAGCCTTGCTTAGTCCTTAGCTTCTTAGCCTTGTAAGAATATCTTCCACCTATTCTGTACACATCTTCTATATGCCTACTTATGTATAAGTCATTTCTCAAACTGGAATGAAAGCAAGAACTTGCTTTATCTTTTTCTCTGTATCTGTAGTGTTTACTACAGTACCTGTTACAAAAGTACTTAATAAATGTTTGATTGATAATAGACAATCATGAAATACATGAAAATGGAAGAAGTTTCTAGCAATCTAGTCTCTCTCCTATGGAAAAATCAACTATGTATGCCAAAAGGAGTAATGGATATATTTATGGAAAGCCTACAATGATATTTCACAATTACCAATGCTTGTCCAAATCTCTTTGGCTTAAGGATCTCTTGAAATGAAGATTACATGATTTTCTGTGCTTTCTGATTTTGTGTGAAAATGCTCCCAAAATGGCCTTTTCTTTCATCACCATGGCATTTTAGGGTTCAAACATGTTAGGCTAAAAACAAACACTTCCACGGGAAGAAAAATTTCTTTCCATCTCCCACATAGACACAGAAATTTGGATGAGATCCAGGTGGCTGAAGTCCTGCTCAAATACTATAAAGGAAAGCAAAGGAAAATTTTAGGATAAAGCAGCCCTAAAGTCATCCTTCTAAGTCAAGGGTGGGGGACATCTGGCTCACAGACTATATAAGGCCAGTAAAATCATTTACATCATTTACAGCAACCACAGGTGAATATGAGTGAAATCTAGGTACAATAACCTCCAACTTCTTGAGTTCTATAAATTGATAATTTTGTGTGGCCCTTGAATGATGTTATCAATATTTAAATCACCCCTGGCAGAAAAAAAAGGTTCCCTACCTCTGTTCAAAACAACCAAAGAGATTGATTTTCACCAATGACTAAATGAAGTCTACAACCTTAGTCATGCTGTAAATGGGCTTAATTTTGCTTCTGATTTCCTAGTAATAGGAGGTAGAAAGAAATGATCCAGATACTAATAGCCCTGCTTTCTATTTATATTCCACCCAGATTGAAACAAGCCATTATGCAGCTATGTTTCCATGCCCAGTTGGGGGGGGGGTTTGGAGAAGAAGAGAATTGCTTTCCCCTTGCCCACTTACTATGTAAACTCAATTCATATACACACATACATACACATTCACATACACATGTACACTATATGAGCGCCTGTATCATTGTGCATACTACAGTAATACTTGATGTGCATCTCAGGTTGTGTACTATTAAGATAAGACATTTCTTAGGCTAAGAAGAGGCAGAGGAAGAAGCAGGCAGTTTCTTATAGCAGCTACACAAATCTGATCATTTTTCTTAAGATGTCCAAGAGTTCAGCTACCCTCTTTGGAAGGACATTAGTGCATATTTTAATTTAAGAACCACTGCATTTTATTCAGCGACAGTTGGAACCCAACCCACAGAAGAAGGAATCAGTTGTTATTAGTCTTGTTGGAATGTAAAACAGAGGCAATCAATCACAAAGGAAAAGCATCAACAGAGAGAGGAATCACTGGACACTTCTTCCTTTAAATTTGGTTTATTTGAACATTGAGATAAGGCTAGATTGCAAGAGTCCAATGTTCAGAACAACCTGGCCAATTATAGTCTTTGCTTAAAGAAACTCAAAAGTCTCTTCATAGCCTAGGAGGTACAGAGCTGATAGATAGGTATTAGGCAAGCAATTAATACTTTCCTTCCAATATACTGCAAGAAATGGGCTAAATTGAGTAACAACAGGCTAGGAATTGTGGGAAAATCTGGAGACAGATTGATTATTGCTCTGATAAGCAGGCTTGTTAACAGTTAGTCTCATGAACAAGAATACTACCTTGTAGTTGGGTGTTTGCATTCATTTGAACCCATCCTAACTTTGTCATCAGATTGTTTATAATGGAAATGTTTTGCATTACTACCCAAGTGTTTTCTTAATGGAGTTTGGGAGTGGGAATAAGGAAGAGAATCTATTCCCCAAGTTTTAAAAACAAATTTTTAAAAATTGTCTTAAATTTAACAGAGTAAAAAATAAAAATATAAAAAAATTAAATTGTTTATAAGTAAAAGTTAGAGATTGATCAACATGAGCTGATAATATAAGAATTTTATTTCACAGAAAATGCAATTATGACTGTCCCACTTTTCTCAGTTATTCATGAGTAAGGGATACTTAATTACTAGTTGAAGGGAATCAAAGTACAATCAATCATAGTCCCTATGAAGAAGTCATGAGATTCTGCAGGTCTTACCACAAACCTGTGAAACATCTACTTCCTGTGGAAAGATATAGTCTATGTACAATAAGAAATTCATCATTTCTCCTGCTTCTAAAACAAGTGCAATGCTATAGTAGCAATAGCAATGGAGTAAGAAAACTTAAGTTCAAATCTTCAGTTTATAATAAAGAGGCCAAAGATAAGTCCACATCCTCTCTGACTCTCAATGTTCTTGTCTAGAAAGTGAAAAATTTTCATTAGATGATCTTTATGCTTCCTTCTGATTCTAAAGTCCTGAAATCCCATGTCCCTCTCCTAAGCTTGAAGATGGAAAATGGAGCTCCATATTTTTTTCTTATCAAATTGAACATTTTTACATACATTTTGATGAAATTGCAGACACCTAAAATGAGAAACATCACTAACCTTGTCAGTTACCATTACACAAAGGAAAAAACCAGGGAATTCTTCTCCTTTTTGCATTATAGGATTGGGGAACAGAAGAAGGAAAATTTTTGTATAGTACCTACAATGTGCCAATATTATCTCATTTGATCCTCATGACACTGTGAAATAGATGTTGTTGATGAGGTCAGAATACCAATTCTAGTTCGAAATAAACACATGACAAAATCCACATGACAATTTTCTTTGACAAAAGGTGGGTTTATTTAGGAGAAGAGATTACAGTCAAATTAAGAGGTGAAATAGGTACCAGAAGTGGGCATATAGTTAGCAAAGAAAAGACAAGTTCCCCAGGAGCACTCACAATTAATCAGGAGAAAGAAATACTCCATGAGGTAGGTAAGCCATTGACAGAAAGGTTAAATCTATAGAAGAGTTTAGCAGACTAACCAGAGTTAGTTATAGTAAGGAGAAGGATACCATTAGAGGGAAGACACTATAAAAGAGAGAGGAAGATTGCCTCATAGTGGGATTAGTACTGAAAAGAACTGAGCAAAGATCTTCCTCATACGTATATCTTTTATAGAGGAAATACAGCTTTGGGGATTTTTCAGGGCAGAAGGGGAAATAAAGCAGGAACAAAGATTTATATTGAGATGATGATATTGCCTTGAAGATATTAACAAAGACAGTCTAGGAAAGTCTGTATTCCTATTATAGGTGTCTTAAAAATGCTAATCAAGGAAGTCAGGGAACATCAAGATTTTAACTGTAATAATAAGACAGTCTGGAAAACTAAGTTCCCAGGAAGGGCATTTTTTTAGCTTATCCTGACCAGGGAAGAGAGTCAGTCCACATCACTTTTATCCTATTTTATAATTGAGGAAATTGAGGCACAGAGGTTAAGTGATTTGTCTGGGCCAGTCACATAGCTAGGAACTGTCTGGCACTTGATGCAAACTCAAGTATTCCTGATTCCACACTTAGTGAATTAACCACATTGCTGCTTCTAACTGAGCTTGGGAATCTACCCTGGTCTTTATATCAGAGCCCATGGTTAATAATGAATAACAACCCAAGATGTTGCATTCAGCAAGTTGTTCAGAATTCAAATACATTACTTTAGAGTGATACAATGGTTAATATTGCTTTGTATGACAATGGTATAATGAACCTGTCTCAGGCAGGTCTCTTGTTAGTTTAGGTTCAGGCTAAAGAGGGAGCTAGATGGCATAGTTGATGGAGTATCAGGTCTGTAATCAGGAGGACCTTAATTCAAACCTATCCTTAGATACTTACTAGCTAGGTCATTCAGTTAATTCTTTTTATCTCTATTTCCTCATTGATAAAATGATCTAGAGAAGGAAATGGCAAAGCATTCCTGTATCTTTGGCCAGAAAACCCCATATAGGGTCACAAGAAGTCTGACTTGACAGAGCAACAACAACAATTTGGATAAAAGGAGACACTTGAAGATAATTTAATATTAAACAAAAGCTTTATTTAGCAATAACACAGAAAAGACATTTGATACTATAGACCAGTGGTGTTAAACTTAAATAGAAGTGAGACCACTAAACCACAGTAAGAATCACTCAGACATATATTGACTTAGAAAACCACATAGTAACATTATCTACGTTCTATTGTATTTTAATTTATTTTGTTAAATATTTCTCAATTTCATTTTAATCAGATCCCCCACATAGAAATAGCTTGGATAGATACCCCTAACATTTGCCAGGTATAGAAAACTATTTAATCTTCAGGGCATAATGTGGTGGTTTGAATATCCTTGTGATATTTTAAGAAGTAGACCAAAAAAAGAGAAAATAAAGATTCCCCACCACAAAGAGCTATTATGGTGATAGGAAAGCTAGAAGAAGCAAATGATTCTGAAATTAGCACAACCTCAGAGAAAAACAGAAGTCAGAATTTCTGGAAGAGATGAAGTTTTTTTAAAGAGTTTAAATGTTTTTATAAGTTAAATGAGAGTACTTGAGGGGAAAAATAGAAAAGAAATGAGAGCTAGAAAAGAAAGAATTGGAAAGGAATCAACAGTTTGTCACAAGAGGGATAAAATCTTGCCCAAGCAACAAACTCCTAAAAATTAGAATGGATCAAATAAAAGTCAATGAATCTATGTATGAGGCAACAAGAAATTAAAATGAAGTCAAAAACTGGAAAAAAAAAGAAAATGTAAAGTGTATCATAAAAAAAAAACCCTGAATTTGAAAACAGATTAGAGAGAAGAAATTTCAGAATCATTGGACTATCTGAATGCTATGACCCCTCCCAAAAGAAACAAAAAATAGCCAATACAGCATATTTCAAGAAATCTTAAAAATAAACTGCCTAAGACTCTTAGAACCAGAAAGCAAAGTGGAAACAGAATGAATGCACACAATTATCTTCTAAAAGAAGCACCAAAATGAAAAATACTAGAAACATCAGAGCCAAAATCCAGAGTTCTCTCCAGAGAGAGAGAGAATATTAAGTACAGAAATACATTTCACTTAAGAGGGAAATAAGAAGGAAAGGGAAGAAATAAAGAGAAAGAATTAGAGAGAGGGCAGATTAAAGGGAAAAAATGATCCTAAGCAAGACAGCTTCTAAAAATGTACAAAAGTACATTCTTTTTGTTTTCTGATTTTACTTTTAATCACCATGAGCCTTTTGTGCTGACTTTTCCTTACAAAATGAAAATTTTGTCATATGTTTTTAGTACATTCTTTTTTGATAAAGAATGGGAATCTAAGGGGTGTCCATGATAATGAATTATAGTACATATATATGTATATACACACACATATATATATGTAGCATATATATGGCATATATATATGTGTGTGTATATATATAAAATAAATGAATGGAACACTATTGTATTGAAATCTTGTAATGATCAAGAGGCCTAATGATAACACATTCTACTCACCTGATAGAGAAATAGAGGGCTCAATATACAGAATGAGACAATTTTTTTGGACATGTCAAATGTAGAGATTTATTTTTATTGCCTACATGCATTGACTATACATATTTTGTTTTTCTTGTGTTTTCAATTGAAGAAGGTGGAGGGTGAGAAGGTGGATTTGGCTAATTCAATTTTTTGAATTTATATTTTTAAAAAGTTTCAAAACATACTTTTGAAAAATACCAATCACAAGCCTTTATTAGACCATATAAGAGACCACATTAACTCAAAGCAAAGCCTCCTCCATAATCTAATTTGATATCTACTCGAAATAAACACTCAGCTATTTTATTGTATTTAATATACAGAATGTTATTAAAGTATTGATGAAATATATCATGTTATTCTTATGCAAAAGATGAAGAGGTGTTGATGAGACACAAATACCAACTAAAATGCTGTCTTTTATAAGAAGCTTGTCTTTTGCCTTTAGTGTGTGTGTCCCAAGTACTTAGTACAGTGCCTAGTACCTTGTAGATACTCAATAAATGTTCATTGCTGACTGATTAACCAAACCTTAATACAGTTAGATAGATTAAGAACTGGGTAAAGGGCCAGATCCAAATAATAGCCACTAATGTATAATTTCAGCTGGCAGGAGCTCTCCATTGGGATACTCTGAAGATTGATGGTTGGCCCTGTACAGTTTAGATTTTTTTTATCAGTCATTTGGATAAAAACAAAGATGGCATGCTCACAAAATTTCCAGATTCGTGAATCTAGGAAGATTAGCTAATACAGCTAATGAAAGAGTTAGAATTCAAAGGGATATTTATGAGCTAGAATTTATCAAATAACTATTCAATAGCAATAAATGTAAAATATATATAAAATATGCCTAATTTTGAAATAGCAATTTTTCAAAAGCAAGATGGATGATCAATGATTAGATAGCAATCTGTTTGAAGAAGACAGTCTTGGACCACAAACTCAATATAGCAATAATAGTAGTGTTATGTAATAACAAAAAAAAATCAAACTAATGCTATCTTGTATTATATTAAGAAAAGGTAAAAAAAAAGAAAAAAGAAAATTAAAAAAAAAAACGGTAATCAGAAGGTGATAGTCCTCTGACTTCTGCCCTTGTCAGGGCACATTTAAAACACTGTGATAAGTTCAGTAAACCATGGTTTTAGGACATTGTTAAAATGAAAAATTAAGTGTCTTTTGAATCCATGTCATATGAGAATAGGCTAAAGGAAGTGGAAGACTTTTATCTTCAAAAAAAGAGGACTAAGTGGGAACATGAGTGCTATCTTCATATACATGAAGGACTATCATGTGAAATGGGGATTTGGTTTGTGCTTTTTGGCTCCAGGGAATTAGATCAAGCAATAATGGATCGAAGTTTCATGGGGGCCAGTTGAGGGCTCATTTCAGAAAACTTCCTAACAATCAGATTTGCCAGTAGTGGAATAGATTGTCTTGGCAGATGCAAGGTTCCCTCACAAAAGAAGATTTCAACTGGAGACTGGCTGGTCATGTATCAAGTTTGTTTTTATGGGAATTTGGCTTTAGTTATGAGGTTGGGTAACATGGCTGCTGAAGTCTTTTCCAGTTCTGAATGTGTGCTTTCAGTTAACTTTTAGAGTTGAATAAAGTTAAAAGCATGGAAAGATCCAGGTCCCATGATGCTGCAAGGCAATTTCATAAGATAGTAATTGCAAAACCCTAAACAAGGTAGGGACACACAGGTCAGAGGAAATGCTCCATTTGGTTACTGAAGTTTAACAAATTGTTTTTGTTAACTGGGTACTAAGTGGGGTTTTTTTCAGAGCTGATGAAAATAGTGTTAAATCCAATTATTGCCTAAGGCACAGTCTCATTGTCCTCTGTTGCCACTCTGATGAAAATCCAAATGTTCAAAAACAATAGACAACTCAGAAATAATATCAAAGCGGGGCAAAGAAGATGCTTGTTTACCAATGTATTTTCCTCTTGGAAATAGTTTTCTGCTGTAGTTTTGCAAGCAGTATTTCCACTAGGTCAAAATATTATTTTCTCATCACAACATGGCTATAAACACTAGAAATTGAGGGAGAAAATGGAAGCTCATTATCTGAACTCATTATCTAGGCATCTTGCCTCTGTCCATACTCTGGAATGACTTGTGTGGTTTGGATTAGGAGAGGATGAGGGGAAATAGGGGAGAGGAGAGATGGGCTGTTAAGCTGAGTCAGCCACTTATAAATTTCTTCTAGATGATTACTATGGTAATACTGATGGCAAAAGGTTCACCCAACACATAAATATGATCAAACACTGACATCAGGGATTACAAAATAGAATATGTGTTCTATACCTCATGTGGTCAACACATACAAATAAATACTCCATATATGAAATGGCTGTGATTACAAGTACACACAATAAATGTATCCAATGCAGTAGAGCTGTGATAGTACACAGATTGGTTTAAAAAACAAGGAAACAAATTCAAACAATAAGTTTTCTTGCTTTTAAAAATTCAACTATATTTTCCTGAAATTTCTGAATGCATAGAAATAAAGTATAAAGTCATTTTAATTTTATAAATCTTATATCATAGATTGACCAACAAATAAAGTATATAAGATAATCAAGACTTTTAGCTCCCAAACTCATGTTCTTTCTAGTCTTATAATCTTCCATTGTAGCCATAAGAACCGTTTCATTTTAATAGGTAGTTAGTATAAAACACTGCTATATTCAGAATTACCAAAAATTCTGGGCTGCTTTTAATGACATTTTTAGGCTTCTATGTACTATATACAAATCATTAAGCTTTATTCAGGTTGCATCCTAATAAGCTGGTTTGAAAATGCCTCTTTCCTCATACTTTTATAAAAAATTCTACAATTTATTTTGCTTTTTGTCATTTTCATTTAAAAATCACTCAGCCCCCTTGTGATTATCATTCCACTGAAAAGACTCAATCTGTTTCCACAAAATGTAGCCTGGGGCACATGTTCTAACTCAGTAATTTTTTTTTCAAAATCAGAAAGATTCATTAGATAAATTGTGTTAGACTCCTTAAACTACTGACAAAAACCACTATTTTTGGAAAATTGTGTCAGGAATTAATTCAATTCAACAAGTACTTATTAAGGATCTTCTATATGAGAAGCTCTCATAGGATTTGGGAATACAAAGGAAAATATGAAAGTGTCCTTGCCTTCAAAGATCTTATGTTCTCTGGAAGAATCAAATTGTCAAGAGATAAATAAAGATTATTGAAAACCTAGAACATTAATAACTTGGTGTGTGTGTGGAGGAGGGGAAATTAAGAGGGCCTTAATGTAAGACTCGATAATTGAGATGAGTCTTGAAGAAATTATTGATTCTAAGAGTTACAAGGAATTAGGTAGTACATTCCAGGTATAAAGGATAAACTTTGTAGAAGCTCAAAGGTGAGCGATGAACTGATGAAGCCAAGGAATAGCTAGTTGGTCAATTTGGCAAGCTAAAATAAATGAAAGGTAGTATCAAGAAATGCCTGGGAAAGTAGGTTAGAGCCAGATTGTGGAGAGCTTTAATTGCTAGGCTGAGAAGTTTGTTTTTTATTCTAGGTGTACTAATTGTTTAAGCAGTGAATAGTGTGTTCAGATCTGCCTTTTAGTAATATTAATTTGACCTGGGGGAATAAGGAGTTGTTGCTTGTCCTTTGTTTTCAAAGAAAACAAATGATATCATAAGGTGATGTCTTGACTTGCTAGTAAATTGGATTTAAGTGAAGCAGAATTGCAAAAATTCATCAATCTCAGGGGCAGCTAGGTGGCGCAGTGGATAAAGCACCAGCTCTGAAGTCAGGAGGGCCTAAGTTCAAATTTGGTTTCAGACATTCAGCATTCCCTAGGTGTGTGGCCCTAGTCAAGTTACTTTACCCCAATTGCCTCAGCAAAAAATAATAATAATGAAGTAAAAAAAATTCATCAATCTCACTCTTTTTTCCCAGACAACTTCTGTGGCAAGATGAAAGTTAAAGAGGCTGATGATGGTCTGAAAAGGCTTTGAATAATCTTGATATCTTCAGTTTCAGAACAAGCTCCACCTGGTTGGTGTAGACACCTCCTCCTAACTCACTGAAGGCTTTGAGGTTTTTCAATTACCTTCAACCTGGTTTAGCCTATCCACCTAAATGGACACTTTCATGTTACAGCTTCTTGAAGCCACAGGTGAGAGATTGATGATAGGTATACACCAAAGGTGGATGAAGTCCATCAGTGATGATCATCCTCTTTGAACATCCCTGTTACCCCAAAGATTGGAATGGTTTTATTACTAGAAGCAAGGACATGACTGAGTAGGCTATTATAATTATCTAGATGTAGTGAGACCTAATCTATAGGGCAGCCATGTAAATGGATAGAAGTAGATGGAAGCAAGAGATGATCAGTTGCATTTCACAACTGATTAGATAAAGCCATAGGATGAGAGAGATGACTCCAAGGAAGATCATAGATCAGAAACCATCTATTTCAACTTCCTTCATCTTATAGATGGGGAAACTGAGGGCCAAGGTCACACAAGTAATAAGCATCAGAGGCTGTTTGAATACAGGGTCCCTAATTCCTAGATCCAGTGCTCTTACTACTGTACCACATGCTGTCCTCAACAAAAATAGGAAAAGTTGGAGCAAGGGGGCAGAATATGCTTGGGGAGAAAATAATGAGTTCCATTTTGGACATATCAAGTTTTGGGTATAATGGGATTTCTAGGTAGAGATGTTTATCAGGCAGTTGGTAATGCAGTACTGAAATTCTAGAGAGAAATGAGACTTGCAGACACATATAACAGGTATAGCTCAGGTAGGAGGTAGAAGACTATCTTTTCCTAAGTGGCTGGATCCAAAGAATAATTTCTTATTGGGAGAAGGTCCCAGGTCTCCATTTTCATCTGGAACATGAGCTGGAGAAGGAAATGGCAAACACTCCAATATTTTTGCCAAGAAAATCCCAAAATGGTATCATAGAGAGTTAGACATGATTGAAACAAATGAATAGCAAAAGTGTATGAAAATACTCGTTTTATTTAGTGTTTATTGAGTTCAGAAAAACAAATTTAAAAATTTTAATTATCCCAGTAATTCGTTCTTCATCACTGGCCTTGGATTCCTAAATCCAGTCTCTGTCTGCCCCCATATGTTACAAAAGCAATGGGTTCATAGATTAAGTAACCATTTAAAAAGTGCCTCCTCTAATCCTGTAAAACTATGGGCTGGTAAGAATGTCTTCACAGACTCAAGTGCATGCACTCTAAAATTCAACTTCAATAAAATTAAATTTAAAATAATAACATAATTTATATGCACATATGTAGGTATGATAAAGTTAAATTTTAAGTTTGGTCTATTATCCCATAAGCTCCAAATGTTAAAGCTCTTGGAAGTAGGAAAAGGTGAAAGGAATTTCATAGCACATATTACTTTCTAAACAGTAAAATTCTTTTTATCACATATTTAGGCTGCTATCAACTTTGAAAGCCTATGTTCCAGCTTAGATTCTTTACAAGAGTAGGGTCAGCAAAAGATTTAAATTCAGAGTTCCCTTATAGGACTAAAGCAATGTTCCTCAACTGTACTCTAAGGCAATATTTTCAGTAACCCCTATGCATTTGAGATTACATACCAGCCAACTGTGCTGCCAAATTAATTCACTATTTTAACTTTAGATAAATATGTTTTGTGGCTAGAATATTTTTCTTTACTTCAGCATGAAGGTAACTACTTTGATGCTAAATAGTAAAAACCAATTAGACTCTTTAGCTATAATTCAGACCTGATTTTTGCCTGATTATCATTCCTCCATCAGTACTGCATACCTACTTCTTTCCAGTTTCTGAATTCTTCCCTTTTAAATTCCTGATTCTATGTTGTTATAGAACCATTCTAACATCATCGTCACAACTAACTTGGATGTGGCCTCTCTACCCACATAGAAGTATTGATATTGTGTCAAATAAATTAGACTTTTCTAGTTTCTATTGACATTCTCTGCTTTTTAATTAGAGCATTTTAGCTAATTTTTTTTAATTATCTCCAGATAGCAAATGATGTGGGAGTTTATCTTCAATGTGTGGTGACTTTGTCTAACCTTTACTCCTTTTCTGTTATCATTCCCTTCCTTTTCTGCGCCACAAAACAGAAGAATTATGATTTTTTGTTTCAGAGATGCAAAGAGTTTCATCAAAAATACAAGATGGTGTTAGTACACATGAATGCCTATGTTATAATCTATATGGAAAATCGTTTGTTTATTTTTCCTGGCAACCATAAAGGACCATTCCAAATGGTTAGTATTAGCAGTTTTGTTTTATTTTATTTTTATTCTGTATTTAACAACCATCAAATAGGATGAGCATCTCCACGTACAAAAAAGAAAGTAAAAAGAGGACTGTATAAATAGCCATGAATCTGTAAAGTGTACAATTTGTATCTTCATCCAAGGACATAATGAATTAAACATGTTATTTTTAAAAATGTACTACTTGTATTTCCTACCAACCATCTTTTGGTTCCCTTCTGTGAATTTTTTTAAAAAATGATTCATTGAACCTCTTTTTTATTCCTCTTCTTCCTCTTCTTCTTCTCCTTCTTTTTCTTCTTCTTTTCCTTATCCTTTCTTCTCCTCCTCATCTTCTTCATCCTTCTCCTTTTCTTCCTTCTTCTCATCTTCCTCTTCCTCCTTCTCCTCCTTTTCTTCCTCCTCCTCATTTTCTTCCTCCTCCTCATCTTCCTCCTCCTTTTTCTTCTTCTTCATCTTCCTCCTCCTCCTCTCTTTACTATGACTAGTCCCTCTCTACTCTCCTAACTCTTCTCTAAATTGAGAGGAAGAAAAGAAAATCTGCATATCACATAAACACATTGGACATGTCCAAACAAAAATATCTTATTATGGGCACTAAATTCATTACTTCAGAGACAGGAGGTAGATAGCATGTTTCATTATTAGTCCTTTGAAACCAAGGCATTTATCAAAGTTCTTAAGTCTTTCTATATTGTTGAGGTTTTTGACAATGCAATTGTTATTGTATAAATTGTTCTCTAGGTTCTGCTCACTTCCTTATGCATCAGTTCATATGAGTTTTCTCAGGTTTGTCTGAAACTGTACCCTTTATTATTTATTTTAATATAATAATATTCCATTATATACATATACCATAATTTGTCCAACTATTTGCCAACAAATATGACCTTAGTTTCTAATTCTTTACCATTACCCAAAAAAAAGATCTATTATAAATACTTTTAGATCCCTTTGTTTCTTGTTTTTTCATCTTTTTGACGTTTAACAGTGGTTGTCAGTCCAAAGGCTTCAAACAATTAGTGAATTATGGGGAATGGTTTCAAATTGCCTTCCAGAATGGCTGATGTAATTCATAGCTTCACCAGTTGTATATTAGTTTGCCAGAGCCTCTCCAAAATGTCATTTTTTTCATTTTTACCAATATGATGTGGAACCTCAGGATTGTTTTCATTTGCATTTTTCTAGATTTGTTGTGATTTGGAGCATTTTTTCATACGACTGTTAATAGCCTGAATTTCTCTTTTGAGAACTGTCTGTTCACAAGCTCTCATGCGATTTAGTTTTAATTTAAATTAAGTAGTATAAAGAAGTCTCTACTCGAGTTAGTATTCATCTGCTTTTGGGAGGGTTAATTTTTGTAGTAATTAAAATATGATTTGTATATGCTAAAGAATTTTCCATTCTTTCATCCAACAAACATTTAAAGAACCTTATGTCCAGCATTTTTTTCATGGCCCTGGCAGAGAAAGAAAATAAATAAAATAAATAAATAAAATCATGTAACATACAGTGAAGATAGCATAACTTTTATACAGATAAAAGAATACAAATTAAAATGTTAAGTCCTTTGGGGAAACATAAAGGAATAACATTTCCGATGAAATCATATCTCATTGCTAATGGTTTCACTGTTTTACATTTCTACTTGTTCCAAATATGATATAATAATATAACTTAATATTTTACAGGTTAAAATTAAACTGCACATTAAAATTTCAATTTGTTTTAACTATCCCTTCAGGAAATTATATTAATACCTACATCTAAGATGTTTTATTCTGATAAAGCATATGAAGTGAATGATCATAATGGAATTGTGCCTTTCACAAGATGTTTTTCTTACTCCTTCTCAGAAGGAATTAAATAGGATTTTTTAAGTGAGCTCTTGTGTGAAATCACACAACCCAACTTCCATCCCAACTAACTAGTAAGGAAGGAAGCTGGAAGGAAAATACTCCCAAGGACGTCCAAAGATAATTCAGACATGTTTGGGCTAGTGGGACCTTCTAATGACCAGAGAGGATCCCAGGCTCTATCAAAGGCCCTTTTCATTAGACAAGGAATAGTCACAGAACCAAGAAGAATTGGGCAGAAACCATATTGTATTAAGGGGTATTCATGAGACAGAAAATTCCAGAATTGAGCATTTTACAATTTACAAAGTCATAGTGGCAATGTGGCACTTTTTCATGGACCACAAATAGGTTTTTGGTGGCGCCAAAGAGAATTGATCTTGCCATTGTCAGATTTCTCAATATAAAGTAGGAAGAAGAAAGAAGGGGAGAAGAACAATGCAACTCTTTCATGAAAACTGTAGGTGTATAGTTATCTTGCCACATAACTAACTCTGAGGCTTTTGAGAACATAAATTGCCATTGGAACTGAAGGTGAGCTTTCATGTAATTACCTTTAGCTACAGCAACAGTTTGGGTTTTTTTTTAGATCTTCAACAACATCATACTGGATGGCGCAATGTAATTGTTTGTACTGAAGTGTACTATTGAAGGCAAGGGATAACATGTCAGCTTTCCAAATGGCAAACAATTTTCTTATTTAAAAAAAGGTACAAAGATATTTTTTCAGTAAAGGTGACCTTCTGTGATTCTGACCAAAGAACAGTCAATTACCCAGTTTTCCTTCTATTTTATGAGATGTTTTCTGTCCATTTCAACATACTACCTCCCTCTTATGGCAGATTTTTTCCTCATTCTGCTTGAGGAATGTTGCCTCTGACATTTATTTTCTCTCACTGTGTCAGCATTCTACTTTTTTTATACTAATCAAAGTTTCATATATAAAAATAAGGGCAAGGGGATGTAAAGCGATATACAGAAGCATCATATTCAGATGCTGTATCTAAAAATAATGTCCCCCATTAGGAAAGCAAACTCATCTTACTGCACCTGTTCCAAGAGATTATAACAAATTTCCAAGAGAAATAACAAGAAATAATCTTGTCTGCTTAGATTAGAAGTTACAATCTTGCTAAAAAATGTTTGTAACTCGTGTAGCAATTGATCATTCATCAGGTTTGTGCCCTGATTTATAAGGATTGCCCATTCAATGGTGTGATCCATCAATGGCTCAATAAATATTTATGATACACATATTGTTTTAAGCTGTAAAGATAAAGAGACAGAAGTGAAATATTCCTGCCCCAAAAGAAGCATATATTCTAATGGGAGATATAACATTTCCATATATAAATGCATGCATAATATCTAAAAATGACTATAAAGTACTTTAAGGGGAAAGTGCACCAGCAGCTGGAGATTGGGGAGAAAAATCAGGAAAAGGCTTCTTGCAGAAGATGATGCTTGAGCTGAATCTTGGAGGAAAATAAATCAACTTGAGGTCTCTCTGTGCCTATCTTTGTTAAATATCCTCCTGATATAGCTAAGTAAATTTATTTTTGTTAACTGTCTATAACTATGCCATTCTATTCCTTTATCTAACCTAAATGATTAGGAAAATGGCATTATTCAAAATTAGTCTCTTCTTTTTCTTGAGAAAGACTTTTAAAATATTCTACTCAGAAAAAAAAATAAAGTGTATTAATGAAAAAAACTACCTCATTGTGTTTAAGACAGGAATACTTACAACAGTGAAAAATTTTCCTGTTCATTGTCCAACATGTCTTCCAACATAAGCAGTGTACTTTTGTAATATCACATGCTGATCAATAACAAGAGGGAAAATGGCATAGTTTATAGCAGGGCTTCCTAAAATTTTTCCACTTGGAACTCCTTTTTGCCTGAAAATTTTTAGGTGTCCCTGAGTATATAAATAAAGATATACAAATCAAACATTTACTGATGATAAATCATAAAGAAATTTATTTTAAAACAATTCTTTGATGTATATATATATATATAATTTTACCATTTATTCATGACAAAAGTAAATTTACATACTAATGATATGGATGTACTTGTTGGGTTTTTTATTATAGTATTATATTTTTTCCAAATACAAGCCAAGATAGTTTTCAACATCACCTTTATAAAATCCTGTGTTCCATGTTTTTCTCCCTCTCTTCCTCTTCCCCTCTCCTAGACAGCAGTATAGGTCAAACATAGGCAATTCTTCTAAACACATTTCCATATTCATCATGCTGCACAAGAAAAATCAGATCAAAGGAGAAAAAACATGAAAAAGAAAAAAAAAGCAAACAACAATTTTAAAAAGGTGAAAATACTAGGCTTTGATCCACAGTCTCTATATTTCTCTCTCTGGATGAGAATGACTCTTTTCATCACAAGTCTGTTGGAATTGCTTTGAATCACTTATTGATGAGAAGAGTCAATGCTTATTTATTTATACACAAGAATTACATTTTGACAGAATATTTGAAATCTTTTACTGTTGCCAAAATTCTCAAGACTCTCACATCCCATTACATGGGATCATGATCCAGATTTTAAGAAGATTTGGTTTATAGAATGCTGTATTTGGAGTCAGGAAGAAGTAAGTTCAAATCCTGCCTTAGATACTACTGGTTGCATTATGAGGCAAATGACTTCTCACTGTCTTAGTTTATTCTTCTGTAAAATTGCGATAATAATAGTACCTCACTTCAGGGTGTGAGAATCAAATAAGATAATATATATAAAGCATTTTGCAATTCTCAGAGTACCCTGTAACTATAAGCTACTATTTTTATTTTATTTTCAAATCTCTAAGAAGCACCCCAGCATATTCTGTCAATGAAAAAAGGGTAGATGAATTTACATGCTAGCAATGAAGAAATGGAGATCCAGAGAAATGAAATGATTTGCTCAAAACTATCTTGGTAATAAGTAGCAGAACTAAGATATGGATTCTGGTGTCTGACTCCAAATCTAGTATTCTTTTCATTACACAATATTTCATTCCTTTCTTTTTCATCCCTATGGAAGATAAGACAAGAATGTGCCCTCTGTTGCCTTCTCTCCTCCCTCTATATTATTTTGCTTAGCGATTTTATTAGCTCCCAAGGGGTTCAATAGTATTTCTATGCAGATGATTCCCAGATCTTTATATTACAAACTTAGCCTCTCTCCTATACTCACATATAACCAAATGATTGTTTTTGTTGTTGTTGTTTTTTACATCTCAAATAGAATATCCCATATAGGAAGTTCAACTCAATACATCCAAAAGAGGATTCATTATTTTCCCCCAATACTTCCCTTGTCCCACCATTTTTATTGATGATACTAACATCCTACAATTTACCAGGCTCAAAATCTTAGTGTAATTCTTAATTACTCATACTTAGTCACTCCATATTTCAAACCCATTGCCAAATCATATTTCTAGAATTTCCACCTCACTAGCAAAATTTTAATTCAAATGTTCATCATCTTTCAATTGGACTATTTCAATAGTATTTTAAGTGGTCTTCCCATTCTTCTAACAGATTACCAAAAGGATTTTCCTAAAACCCAGATCTGATCCTATCACTCTATTGCTCAGTAAGTTCCAGGGCCTCTCTATTACCTCTGGGATGAAACACTGTCCTCTGATTGGTATTTAAAACACATCATAATATGTTTAATATGATTGTATATGTATGATCTATATCAGATAGTTTTTGTCTGAGGGACCAAAGAGGGGTTGAAAATGGAAATCAAAATCTTATAAAAGTAAGTGTTGAAAATTATATTCACATAGTAATTGGAAAAAATAAAATAAAATTAAGTAGGAAAAAAAAGAAAGCACTTCATAACCTATTCCCTTCCTACCTTTCCAGTTTTTAATGCCTTATGTGCACACTACAATTAAGCAATGATGACTTACTGGGACCAACTTGAATACAATATTCCTTTCTAGTAGCTGTCTTTAAATGCTCCCCTTTTGGTTTATACCTACCACCTCACCCCCTTTACTTCCCTTACTTCCTTCAGGTCTTAGCTCAAATCATACTTACTCCAGCAGGCTTTTCCTTCTCCTTCCTATGTCCAACTACTAATCCATTCTCTCTTAGATTATCCTCCTGTAATATATCATGTGCCTGTATAGGTGTTTTGATATTTCTCCCCTTAAAATTAAAATTTAAAAAGTTCTTTGAGGATAGGAATTACCTTTTTTATTTCATTTGTGTCTGTAACATTTAGCACAGCCCCTAGCAGATAGCACCTATTTAATAAATGCTTGTTGACACTTTGCCTCAATTTTCTCACTGGAAAAATGGCTACTATCACTCATGGTTTTTATGAGGATAAAATGATATAAGTAAACAAGCTCTACAACTTTGAAATACTATATAAAGTTATTGTTATTACTATTACTAAGTAGACTGAAATTTTCTGTCTTTAATATTAAAAGATTAATATTAGTCTTTTCTCACTGTATTTTCAGGGAGATATATCAAAAACAAAGTGTGACCTTAAGAAATTGGTGCATATTTTCTGAATGCCTCCATTGATAAATCCATTTCCCAGTAATGGAGCCTGGCTGGCCACTGTTAACTTTCACTCTGCCAGTATCTTCCTTTTACTCATCATGGGCAAACACCTGACCTTCTTCTACACTTCTCAACATTTAACCAAATGATTTTGTTTTTAATCTAGTGAGCTGATGATGGCAACATATATTAGGGGATAAAGGGCTTGGTTCAAAGTAAGAAGAAACTGGATTCAAAATCCACCTCTAATCCTTCCTGAGTATCTAGGGGAAAATCATTTAGCTTCATTGTCTCTCAAAGACTCCAAGATTTAGATGGGTTATGATTCAAACAGTTAAATCACCGAAGCTTAGTTTATTGATGAAGAGATGACTAATCATTCTAAAGGTTTGAAGCATCAAGGTTCTTCTCATAGAACATTAGAGCTGAACAAAACTTTAAAGATAAAATCTAATATGGACCATTCATTATACAGAAGAGAAAATTGAGACTAAAGAAATTAAGTGATGATTATGTAGACATAACATGTGTATCTACATGGGTTTTAATAAATAACATGGATATATATGATCTGAGGCATGGATTACTTGTGCAGAGAAGATGGGAGCTAAGGGCAACATTTGCACTACTAGGATGCTAGCTAGGAGTGGAGAATGGGAAAAGAGTGCTAAAAGAGGCCAGGGGAACATTTCCAAAGTTGGGCAAGTATACTTTTCTTCTTCAGAAGGATAGCATGTCAGAATTATATTGTTGTACTTCAAGCATCTTTTTGGTCGAATGGTACAAGTCTACCTTCAGAAGAAAACCCATTTTTCTAGCTACTTTTAACAGGGAGAGTAGCTCTTGGCTTATATTTGCCAGTTTAGATCCTTTGTGCCAAATGCAAGGTTCTCAAAAGGTCATCACAAATAGCCAATAGGGAATAAACCTATTTATCCAAGCAAATAACAAACAGTAAATGGAAATTGGGGTAAATATCATAGATTAGGATATACCAAAAAATATACCAGAGTGAATGAGATCTTCAGTTGGGAATAAGATCTCAGTTCAAATTTGCAGGGGAAATTAAATGTTCCTACTAAGATGAAGCACATCCTATCAGTCCTAGAATTTCAAGCAAATACAAAGACATGATTGGATCACCTTTGAATGCATTACTGCCATTCCAAAATCTCTCTCTCTCTCTTCACCAAGATATTCTCTTTCTCAAGAGTCTTTAGAATTAATCCAGCAAATACCTTACTCAGATATATAGCATATATACATATATAGAACTTTCAATTAAGCATCTTGTATGCTAGTCAGGAGTCATTATCTCCTTCCCTTCCTAGCAAGAGGCTGCAAACTGCTCCCTCACCTATCCATCTTGGGCAGCATCTAGATTATAAAATAAAATTATTTGTACTTGGAAACAAATTTATTTTGAACTTGGAAGAGTCTGATCTTTAATTTCCTTATCGATAAAAGTGAAGATAAAACACCACCATTGCTTATAAAGTTCAAATATGCTTACATTTTGTGCTCTAGTAGAATTCAAGCTCTGAGATTTTTGAGAAACTGAACTTTTTTTGTCTTTAAGTTCCAAGTGCTTAACATAATATCTGGTATCCATTGGGGGCAGGAGAAAGTGAAGAGGAGGACAATCTGGAGGGGGATGAGATTTGTAGTAGTCATAGAGCTCTCTGGAGCACTCAGAGGTTAGGTAATCCATACAGAGTTATGCAGCTACTAAACTACTATAGAGATAAAACTTGAATTCTGATCTTCCTATTTACAAGGCTGGCTGTCCCTCCATCATACCACACTATTTCTTTTTTAATTAAAATTTAAAAATTAATTAATTAAATTATGTTTTTATTGTAATTAATAACTATAGAATGATATATAAAATATATGTATATGAATTCATTAGTAATATTATTGCCTATGATTACAAAGCTACTTTAGTTGTGATTAGAAGCTAGGTCTTCACACTTCCAATACCTATGTTATTTCTGGTGAACCTCAATCTCTACTCTTGGGACAATATCTCAAAGCATACAAATTTGGGCGAACACTACTTTTTTCCACTTCATTTGTGGCTTTTAAATCTTCAGATGAGACTCTCCTTTTAGCCTTTAATGTTTTCAATACAAAAAAATGTCTTTGAATATTCTGTGATTCTTTAAAAAAAAGTTGAGTTAAAGTCAAAATGTGTCTCTCTATGTAACTGAAGTGAAGCTATCTTTTTAAGTTTGAATATTCAAAGTGCTCTCATTCTAATATAAAATATTTAGACATAGAAAACATGGTTCAGTACCTTTAAAGTTCTGATTAATTCAACAGCAGATGATATTTCGTGTGGAGTGAGTAGTAATACAAATGATTGCAGCAGAAATGAGCAAATCATGAGGAAGCTCAAAACGTATCAGAGAAATTGGAATATGACACTAGGCTGTTGGTAATTGGATTGCTCCAAAATAAATCATTTCTGGGATGAGATGTAACACTGAATCCATGTGGTACCTGGAATTAGCCCACAAAGGTCTTTCATTTTATAGAGATAGATGATAGATAGATTGATTGATAATTTTTTGTGTATAAATAATTTAGTTCTGTATTTCAAGAGAATCTATTATGTATGAATGAATAAATAAAGGCAAAAAAGCATTTTTAAGCTTTTACTATGCGCAAAACACTGTGTTAAGCCCTGGGAATACTAAGAAAATAGTAAAACTGTCTCTGCTCTCAAAGAGCTCACATTCTAATAGGGAGCATAATACAATTCAACTCTAATTCTAATGAAAAGAATCCTATGCATATCCTTAGGGTGTAGGAGCAAAGCAGATGGTAATACATCTCTTTTAATGTTATTTCCAATGATATTGAACAGTTTGATGCTGCCAAATACTTTAGTGGCAAAAAGTATTGTGAATTAATGTTGTTCATAAATTTAATTGATTTAATTCTATTTAAATTCAAATTATAAATGCCTGAATTATAGAACTGAGCAAAATCTTGGATATCATCTGGTCCATAATACTGATTTTAAAATAAGTTCATATGTCCTAGAGATATCTAGGACCAAACAATTAGATATCCCTAAATCTGCCTGATTTATGTTACTTTCTATGAAAGAAATCAATTCACAAAGATCTTGGACTGGTAGTTAAAAGTCACTTTTAGTCTGAAAAGATTGGGTGGTATGTCAATTTCAATGACTTTCAATAGCATTTCTAAAGAAATTAATATTTTATTTAGTTTAAATTTAATTTAATCAATTTTTAATTTTATATAGCAGAGAAAACTTCAATTGAGCCTGTGAGATCAGCAAAGTATGTTACACTAACTAGACATGATATTAGTGTCTAATCTCACTTAGAAGCTCCCCCAAAAGTTAGATAAGAATAAAATTATTCATAGACCATCAGTTATTGAAAAGAAAAACTTTTAGGTACTAAAATTCTCTTTGCAACCAAGGATATGGGTTGCAATATAACAATAAATGAAGGGACGATGCTTTAGAAAACTTTCTAAAATCAGGTACTGGCCAGCCCAGCTAAGCTATATGCATTTTCTTTCATAGAAAATTTACTAGAAGACACAAGTTAAAAGAATTTATGCTGTTCCTTGTCTGAAGAATGTTAACATTCTTAAAAATTGGAAAACTATAAATTAACACCAACAGGAGTAGCAACTTAAATATACCTTTCTAGCCCTTCAATCTGAAATAGCTATTACAATAATTATCAGGTAGACAACATGGTGGAAGGGAGGCAATATAACTTAAAAAGCACAGGATTTTGAATTAGATGTTCTGAGCTTAAATCTCATCTCCATTACTTATTACCTGTGCAACTTTTGAGAAGTCAATGTATTTTAATGTTCTAATATAGAAAATAGTGATGGCTTTGTTTGTGTGTGAATACATGTGCACTTGCACATGTGTGCATGAATGTGTGTGAATTAGACTAGAGAATATTTCTGTTTAGAAATACTCATTTTTATCTCAGTGATAGAGTTAGATGGGGGCTTAAGAAAACCATGGCTACCTGCAAGCTTTACATTTGAAAATGCATTAAGAAACTGTCAACTCCTTGTGATTTTCCTCAGTCTGATGGCAAATACATGAATCAACCTGCCCAATCCACATTCCACAAAGATTGCAAATATTTTTAACAATGTAATATTTTGGCAAAATCCTATTAGGCTACATTGCTATTTATGACCTCAAATCAAACTGAGTAGCCCAATATGATTTAGGGCTGGGGAAGCAAGGGAGAATTTTATAGTGTGATATTTAAACAACAAAAGCAAAGTCAGGCAAGGACAAAACTGAATTGAAGGTAATGCAGGCAGAGGTCCTTTTTAAAACTGGCAAAGGGATGTGCTTGCAAGTTCATCATTCTTGACTTTAATTGTGTCCTTGATGTCAGCTTTTCAGTTGTAGTTATGATTTTTCTTGATTAATAAGGTTTTTTTTATTTATAGCATTAAACTTCAAAGACAAAAATAATTGGTAAAGAGTTTGATGGAAATTTTTTTAAAAGCCAATCAATAAATATTTATTAAGCATTTACTATGTACCAGGCACAATCACTCTAGTAACCATGTTAATTAATTGCCTTTTGAGATGATGGAATTATTTTATAGGCATAGCAACAGGAAACTATAACTAATTAAGAACTCATTTAAGTTTTAGGCTATATTATATCAAATTGGAGTTAATATAGTATTTCTATTTTTAAAAAACCATATAGATGCCACAAAATACATGTAAATGTTAGAGAATAAATTTGCATGTGTTTATAGTTACCTTAATATTTATCAGATATCTGAATTTTTGCCCATTTTGTGAATAATAAAATATAACATTAACATTAAAAAATGTAATATACTGTATCACAAATGTGACAAAATAAGAGCAAGTTTATGTACTCAGTTTCTCAAATCTCCACAGTACTAGAGTAGATTGTTCTGTCAGAAAAAAATCCCCATCTATAAATTTCATTAGATATTCTTTATTAGGGCTACATATAGTGGTTTCAATTTGAGAAGGTAAAACTAGTATTTTGTTATTCAGAATGCTCGGTATTAGAAAAGAATGAGTGGTATGATCAAGGAATGGTATAAGTATTCCAAAAGGACTGGCGCATAAAGTAGGAAAAGAATGATACATATAATTAGAAAGGAATGGAGGACTATATTCAGAACTTTCCAGCTCAAATGGATGGTAGAGGCCCTCTATTTCAACTCTCTACTTGATGCAAGAATCAGTTCTACAGTATCTCCATAAATGGTACTGTTTTTGTAAATATCTCAGTCAATCACTTTATAATACAATCCATTCCGTTTTCAGACAGCTCTAATTCTTAGGAAGTCCTTTCTTACAACAAGCCAAAATTGCATTCTAAATGTCAAGTAAAATTCAAAGTCTTTTAGGGCCCAATTGTGGAAGTCCATTAATAACAAAATAATTTGACAGGCAATGGAAATTCATCAAAAACTTCTGAGTGAATAACTTACAGAGTCATCTTTCTGCTGTGAGTTGAATCTAATAGCAGCACTCCTAAATACATAACTCATTCATTCACCTGACATAGGTAACTTATAGATAGCCTTGAAAGGTTTTCAGTTAGAAATGAATTAAGGAGAAAGTAGAGTGGGTTTTAAGGTCTCTTCTATCTCAAAAATGTCATGGTTTTATATCAAAAGTACATCTACAACTGAATAAGAAAAGAATTTCTTGTCTTAGTGAGACTTGGACTTCATTTAATATAAGAAGTTTATTTTTGTCAAGAAAAATTGCCAGAAGTAGTAATAGTTAATTTATAAATAAAAAGTAGAATAAAATAAAAAGCAACTGGCTTAGAAAATAAAAAAAAACTTGGACCCATTTTTTTAAATCTTATAACAATGATTTATATATTTATTGTTTAATGATTGAAGCAGAAATGAAAGAAGCAGTTGTTGGTTTTTCTTTTAGTTTTATTCCACTATCTTCTTCATAGACTTAAAATTATATTAGACTTGTTCAAAGAAACAATCATCAAATCCAATAAATTCATTTTCTCAATAAGGAAATAGAGGTAGAAGAAAGTTAAGTAGCCAGCCCAAATCTAGAGTGGCAATATTAAGTGCAAGAACCTGTGCCTTCTAACTTGTAATGCAATAAATACTCTTTCCACTATACTATCCTTTCCCCAAAGACATTTTAAGAAGAATATTGATAAGCTGGAAACATTTAGAAGAGAGTTAAAAGAAAGGTGTACATGCCCTATGAAAATGAGTTGAAGGGATTAGGAATAATTAGTAGTGGAGGAGAAGCCGTGGAGTAAGAAGCAGATATGACAGCTATCTTCAAGGTATTGGAAAGGTTGTCACATTCACTGAATGGGGTTTTTATTTGTCTGGTTTAATAACAGGGAGAGAATGAGGTGCACCAGGTGGAAGTTTTGAGGGCAATTTTAAACCTGATGTAAGGAAAAAATTTCCAATAATTAGAAGTGTCCCAAGGTAGAATGGGCTCCCTCAAGGAAATTCTTGATTGTTCCTCATTTGAAATATTTAAGAAAAAGTTAGAAAATCATTTGCCAGACTATTTTAGAGGAAGATCTAGGCTGTACCTAGATTATACTGAACCTGGGACAAATTTATTTGCACAGGCAAGGGAGAAAAGAGAGGACAAAGAATTGCACAGGGGACAGCCCCAGCATGATTGCTAATTAGGAATGGTCTATGCTCTTGAAAGAATCCTTTGAGAGCATTTGGACCCTCTGCTTCCTGAGGATCATGAGTAGACATATGAGAGCAACAATTGCCATGGGAAGGAGACACTCAATCAGGAGCTACTCCCTGCTCATTCCCAGGGAAAAAGCATATGCCTTCTTTCCTGGATAAAAATCCCACTCACCCCATGATAATTATATTTATTTTTGGACTACAGAGTCAAAATTTTCAATGCTAAAATTCTGTTTCATTAGTTGGTTTTTTTTTGGTTGGTTGTTTTTTTGTTTTTGTTTTTGTTTTTTGATGAGCTCTGATTTCTTTGGGGCTTTAAGCCATGAAAATGTTTCTGGCTTAGAGTGAGCCTGTATTTAGGAGTATCACCCTCAAAAAAGATAACCCTTGCCTTTTCAAAGGAGTTTATGAGGTAATTAAGACAAAACAAAATAGTTCACAAAGATATTTGAATCTATGATTAAAGATGGACAGAAATTGAGTTCTTATTCAGGTTCTGTCTTCACACTTGTTTCTGGATAATCTTATTGCCTATAGAGAAAACATGAAGTGATACCACTACATAAAGACTGAGACTGTCAACTTTGAAAACAAAGTCATAGAATCCAAAGAAAATATATTATTTTGAAAAAAAAACACCATGTAGTTCATTTTTCAAGGATATCATTATTTTTTTTACCACACAGTATGAGGTTTCACATGGTAGGCCACATAATTTTACAGTTATGGCAGAAGTAGGGCTTAGCTGTGGTCTACAGATATTCTAGAGGATAAATAATACCAATTGCACTGATTCATTCAAATGAGGTGATATTGTTTTTGTTACATGTCAGGGGAATCATGCACAGGGAAATTCCATGAGTTAAGCTTTCCACGGAACCATTCATCTTCATGACTAATGAAAGATGGAGCAGGTTCCTCTTGTTCTCTGTTACTGTCTCCAAGAAAAAGATTATGGTATTTTATTTTTTATTTCAAATTTCTATCTACATTTATATTTCTGAAAAGCTTCAATCTTCTCTTTCTTCATCTTTGGCCTCCTGCCACAAGGCAAGATCCCTTTTACTTGTTCCTTTGGTGAAATGTGGAGGTGTGGGTTTAGGCCAAGCCATGCTAAAGAGGTTTGGAAGATATTGCAGCTGGAGATAATTAGCATATAAAAATCAGGGCAGTTGGAATTAAAAAAAAAAAGATCAGGAAGTAGAGGGTTAGGGCTCTATCTGGCAAGACTGTAGAAACTGTGTGGACAGAGGAAATGTGATTCAAACTCTGGTACAGGAATGTTATTTTATTGGAACTAAGTTTCAAAAGACTTTTGCAGGAGTTCTTTTGACTGAAAACCATGGAGTTGGCAGGCTTTTGTTTGGCCTTCCCTTGAAATCCTGCTCCTGAAGCACTGTTTTGAATTTTGTTTGAAAAGTCTTGGAGTGGAAAGCTCTTGGTTTCAGAGGAACCAGGGTAAACATTTTGAACTCTAAGGGCCTCTAATGCTTAGTAGCGGAAGTGGCATTTGGGTTCCACCTCCCATTGAAGGAGGATTATAGAAGACAACAGTAGATGGGAATCTTGACATTAGACCAATGAGAACCAGACTCAGCAGGATCCTTTGCTAATCCTGAAGCAGTGGCCCGAAGCACTCAGGTCCCTTCTGCATGGTTGGTTGCCAGTTAACAACAGCTTTATAAGACTTCAATTCATAGATTCTTCCCTTCAGATCAAGCATCCCATTTATTATCTGAAGTCCAGCCTTACTTAGAAGATTTTTAAGTCTTCCTGGCAACTCAATAATAGAAGAGCTCAATTTAACATTTATTAAACACCTGCTGTGTGCAAATAGAGGGAAGTTGCGGAATCACTAATGGTGATCTTTTAAATAAAGATGTCCTATGTAGTTTTGGAGCTGAAACACACACACACACACAAAACAGAGGACTAGACAAGACAAATTTTAGCTGTTCCTTCAAGCATCTTAATTCTGTGATTAAATAAACAGCCACTTACTGCTGTGAAACTTGGGTCTTGCATTGTCTACTTTGGAGGAAATGCCAAATACCAACTAAATTATTGTTTCTGCAATATGAAAATAAAAATTTGTTATTATTGCTTGTCCTTCATTTTTGAGGAGAACCAATGACATCACAGAGTAATGTCTTGTAAACTGGATTTAAGCATGGCAGAGTTGTACAAAGTAGTTACCCTCACTATAAAATATCTATAAAGATACTTTGTCTCTTCTAAAAGGAGAAAAAAAACAAAAAACTTTAAAAACTACTGGGATGGCATTAGATAGAGCTCCGTTAGACAAAATTTTATCAATTTTTATTTTAAGTCATTTGTGTTTAAGAGATTTGCTAAACTTAATATGGCAGAATGATGCTTGGACTATTCAGTCTGTGATCTCATTCACATAAATAGTCCTTCCTACAATGCAAACTGTAGCCATCTATGTCCTCTTATCTTATGTATCTCTTTTTCATGTTCTTCCATAAAACTTCCACAGGACATCCACTCAATGAGGGGTCTTCCTCAAGATTTCTTAAAATTTAATGAATATTAATCCATCATGTAGGTTATCCATCAATTAAACCTCATTCTCACCAGATGACTATCCCGTCTCCTCATGTCACAAATTTTATTACAGAAAAACCATAAAAATTTGGCATCACTTATTAAATTGAATTGTTATTCTCATTTGACAGATGAGTAAAGGTTATCTGGAACCATTACAATTCCCCTTCTATTCATTTTCTTTACAATAAGAGCTATTTGAGGGATGTCATAGTCCTTTTGCTGTGGGCAATAATTCATTCTCTAAATCATACTCTCAGGTCATATTTATATCTAGGAAATATCAAGAAAATGAGCTGCCCACTCCAATTCTGCCTCCACCCCCTTCACTTTCTCTAACATTTAAAATCAAAATTGAAGGCCAGAAGAAGAAAAAGAAGAAGCTAATGTTATTGGCTGCCAGAAGTTCAGAATCCCATGAAAGTGGTTCTGCTTTGTAATTATGGGTTTTAAATCAGTTGATTGATAGAATCATTAGGAAGAGGCACAATTTGCTAGCCTTGCTTGTTTACTTTATTATAAGCAAATATCAGGCACTGGAGAGGAATAATCAGGAATTTAGATTTAAATAATGAATGGAAAAGCTGGTTTAACAGATTGAGAGCTCTTAACGAGGGAGAAAATAAGGCTGAAAATAGATAATCTATCACCAAGGGAAGGGAAGAAACAGTATGACTTAACAACAGTAGTAACAAGTATTAAAAGGTATAATAATATTGCGATACCTCTTCTCTGCTTCCATTGGAATGGGAATCAATTAAGCAAACATTTCTGCATCTCCTAACACAGTAAAAGAGCGCTTCATCTCAAGCTACTCAAAAAGTAGGTGTGAATGCATATATATGTGTATATATATATATATATACACATATATATATGCATGTATATATATACACATACATATAAACATGTATATGTATGTGTGTGAATGGATTTGCTTGAGCTTCCCCCTCTCCCCCTAATTATCCAGATAATCAGAAGAACTGTATGAGCACTGATTATATTAGCTTGATATACCAAAAATCCTTTGCAATGACTGAAAATAAATCAAGTTGGATTTATAGAAAATCAGCAACAATCAGCTTTTTTTTTTTTTTTTTTTTGGCTGAGGCAATTGGGGTTAAGTGATTTGCCAGGGTCACACAGCTAGGGAATGTTAAGTGTCTGAAACCAGATTTGAACTCAGGTTCTCCTGACTTCAGGGCTGGTGTTCTACCCATCGCCCTACCTAGCTGCCCCCAACAATCAGCATTGAAGCAGACCCTGAGCCATTTGGTGGTTTATGGACCTTCAGGAGACATCATTATCTTCAAAGATTATATGGATTTTGGAGACAACCTATCTCCAGAGACTCCTCTAACTTTGATTAGGGGACTCCGAATTATCCTGTTTGGGGAGACACTGCCTTATGAAGCCTTGAATGAAGGACTCCTGATTTGAGTATCAAAAGGCCTCAGCTTTGACACCTGAAATTCCTAATCCCCCTTTTCCTCTCCATAGGTGTGGGATTTATTGATTCATTCTTTTTTTTTTCTTTGCCCCAATTTCCTTATTTCCTTTTCTGAAGATATATAAACTCTCTTCATCCATTACTTGGTTAGCTGTTTATGATCTAAAGTTCAGAAAGGCAAGATGACTAACCCAACACAGCTGAGTTGGGATTCAAATATCAGCCTCCTAATGGTAGTCCTAGTGTTCTGTTAAGTCACAGATGCCAAAGAAACAAGAAACGGGGCTAGAAAAAGAATTAGAAAAACACCAAGGAAAAATTCTTTTCAATCACAGTTTTGCCTCTACTTCTGCTCTCTTCAATTCATTCATTCAAAAATCAAAAATCCATGAATTTGCAAATAGTTATAGTCTACTCAGGCAGATAGGTGACTTAATGGATAGAATACCAGCCTGGGAGTCAGGAAGCATCATCTTTTTAAATTCAAATCTGGCCTCAAACACTTACTAGCTCTGTGACCTGTATGATCCTTAACCCTATTTACCACAATTTCCTCATCTGTAAAATGAACTGGACAAAGAAATGGCGAATCACATGGAATTAGACATGACTCAATAACAAGAACGAATCTGTCTACTCTGTGTCAGACATTGGAAAGATAAAGACAGCAGCAAAAACAATCTCTCTCTTCAAGGAATTTTCATGTTACTCAGGAGAAACATAATATAAAAAATATAAAGTAAATATAAAGCAAGGTACCCTAATAACTGGAAACAATCCTCTAAAATTAATCCTTATCTGGGAAAAGGTGCTCTCTTTCCCAAGCAAAAGATAGGCACAGAGTTACCTATTTGCTTCCATTGTCCTGCCCCAGAAAAATCTGGAGAATAAGATGAGGTTAGAAATGGTAAGAATTTGTCTCTCACATATATTCCACAAATCAAGAGCTACAACTAAGGCTAATAAGTCTCTTGTTTGAAATTAAAATTGCTCCATTGTGGATTACTTGTTCACTTATGGGATATTTTAATCACATAGCCAGACTGTCTAGATTCACCTAAGATGTGTGAGAATGAGATTTTTTTGATTGGGAATTGGCAGAGGTGAGAAAGATAATTTTAGAACTTGAGTCACTTGAAAGGAGCCAGATTTGGGACTTGGGCTTATAACAATGATAGATGCTATCTGATACCTGGTAGATAGGGAAGAGAGGATTCCAGGAGTCATAACAGAGTGCAGAGGTGGTGACTGCATACACAAAATTCATCTACTCTGTATTTTTTCTAAGGTAGTAGAAACTATTTTGGATAACCCTGAAAATCATCTCAATGCTACTGTTGGCAGACTGCCATGGTATTCTGAAGCTTGGTGATATTACTAATAGGAAAAAAGGAGTGGCTGTCAAGTCACCATGTATTTATCAAGCCTGTACATTATGTGCTCTGAACTGGGATAACAGTAAATAATAATTTTTAAAAGAAATATATTTTTCAATTCTGTCATCCTTGAATAATGATTAGAAAGTAAAGCTCAATGACATAAGGAAATTTGAAGTAAATATAGTAATTACAATTCTATTCAACAACACCAAAAATAATAATAGCTAAAAACTATTTATATATCATTTCACATAGGTTAATGCAGTTCATCCTTACTCCCTAACTAAAATAAGTCATCTATTTTTGGAGAGGTAGGTGTTATTATTTTTTCCATTTTATAGATGAAAAAAACTGAAACATAGAAAGTTTGACTTGTTCAGGGTCACATAGCTAGTTAATGTCTGAGGCAGGATTCTAACTTGGAACTCTAGCCATAAGATTGAGTGCCATTTTGTATTTTTATCTATTTCATGGAGCTAAATAATCCACCATCAAATGTTCAACCTATTGAAAATGTTTGAACAGATCTCTATATGCACAAAAATATTTGTAGCAGTTCTCTTCTAGGCAAAAATTGGAAACTGAGGAAATAAATGCCTATTAGTTGGGGAATGGCTAAATAGTGTGTCTGAATATAGATTGAAGCATTCTCTCTTTCACTGGCTCTCTCAAATTTTTTTTTCTTGAGGGGGGAGAAATTATGTTTTCTTTCACAATATGACTTTTATGGAAATATTTTGCATAACTTTACATGTGCTTTCTTAATAAGGGTTAAGAGTGGTAATAAGGAAGAGAATCTAGAACTCAAAAATTTTAAAAACAAATGTAAATCTTTAACCTAAATCGGATTGCTTGATCCCTTGGTGGGGGGGGGGGAAGATAGTGAAAGAAAAACTTGGAACACAAGGTTTTGCAAAGATAAATGTTGAAAAATATCTTTGCACTCATTTGGAAAAATAAAATGCTATTTTTAAAAAAAGAAGAAAAAACTCATTTAAACAGAATCATGATCTCATAAATCTTCTGGGGCCATAAAAGTTTTAACAAACTTTAGCCTGAGTTAGAATAATAAAGTTGTTTCCAATTTTCAGAGTTCACAATTGGCTAATTGAAAGTAAAGATGTACATGTCCCAAAGATAACCATAGAGTCTGAGGCAGTTTGGATCCTTCCACAAATATAGTTAAATCACTTGAGAAAGTTTATTAAAATTTGATGTTATATTCCTTTCTTCATTTCTTTTTATTTATTATCTTTAGAATATGTGAGGTCCTAAATAAAATTTAATATTCTATAAGGTAGATTTCAGCCATCCAAATAATCTTCTAACTAGTAGAAATAACCCTTAATCCCCAATAATGAAAATTAACAAAAAAGAAATAAAAATTTATAACATTGTAAGACAAAATAAAATAAAAGATTAAATAAGTGAACAAACCAGAGATGAAATAAATAAAAGACACAAATACAAAATCCTAAATCATCCAGGAAATTAAATAATCTGGAAAAAACCTGGATAATTTTATATTTAACTTCTTTTCCTTCATTGGGTCCCATATTTTATAACTTTTTAAAAATTCAGTGTTCTTTTCTTTCTAATTAAAAATTACTAAGTAAAAAGTGATTGAAGATTTGTATCCAGGTTTTACCCCAAAAAAGTAATAATAAATATTTAAAATTGCTTTTTCCATATTAGACAAGGTCTAACCCTTCTCTATTTATTTATACCACCACTAATAAAGGAGAAAATTTTTTTCTCCAAGAAAATGTTGCTGCAAAGTTCACTCTAGCATCCCTTTCCAGTGTTCTAATAAAGCATATAGCTTTTCAGTAAGCCTTCATAGGACTGAGGGATTTAGACAATGATAAATAGCAAACAGTTTCTGACTCATTTGCTTGCTTTTGATATTCTTTGTATTTTGAATTATAATATTCCTTTTGAATATGCTTTACAGTTTACCAATGTCTTTTCAAATGAAGAGAAGCATGTTGCTTATTTTTTCTAAAGATCAGGAACAAAAAATTGTACAGTTTTTATTCCATACATTTTAAATTTAGCAGTTTTAAATTTACATGTACTTATTATAGTTAGCACAGCTTTAAACAGTAGGTCTTCTATTATGTGCTTATTCTTTTTCATGAATAAATGTATCATTCTTTTTTTTCCTTCAGGCTGCCAGCTTGACAGCTTAAAAATACTTGGGGAATGAAAAAAATGGCAGTCAACACTTTCACTGTCATTGAGATACTCTAAATGTTTCCCTTAAAAATAGACCATTTAGACTTGCTCATCCAGCCAGCCTGATTTGACCAGGTATGACAACAGCCCCCCACTCCTGGATACAGCCTTTGTAAAGAAAATAGCCATGCAAATACCCTTCCTAACCATAATCAAACAACAATTTACCTCAAGAGCCCCAGACTGATCCTCCAGGCTCCACAGCATAAAGAGAGCTTGGCAACTATTTCAGAAACAGAATAGTTCTTGCATGCACACCAAATTGTCTTACCCTTGAAAAAAATTGTGGTTAAGAAGATTTTTTGAATGAAACATTCTTTATCAGTGTATCCCCATAGACACAGTCCTAGTAGTAGTTTTTGGACTCGAGATAATGCCCATTAAAAGCTAATTTCGAGAGACAAAGTCCCAAGATATGGTGCAGTTAGTGCTATCTTTCCTTCTTCCCTTTTGGAGATCTTTCAAGAAATGTCCTAGGTAATTTGTAGAATTTAAACTAGAGGAAGATGTACCCCCTTTCAAGTCACAAGATTAAGTGGGAGAATAGAAGTACCATCCAGTACTGGTGGAGGGAAGGAGCCAACAGTACTATTGCACCATGAGCTGACTCAGATTGAAAAAAAAAAGACTCTAACTGTTCAAGAGGGCTCTCCTGCAGCCACCTAAAGAGACCCTTTGGTAGGTGGGGTTGTGGTACCCAAGTATAAAAATATAAGATGTTCCAAAACTCCCAAGACACTGTATGTGAGCCATTATCGTCAGCCAAAGTTACAGTATAATTCCTCCATAGGTCATCTTCTAGATAACTAACCCCAGAAGAGAAGATAATCAGTCACTTTCTGGAAGAGTTGAACTTGAGAGAACAAGGCAGAACTGCACAACACTATTAGTGAGGGGGAAACAACTACTGAGTGGAGATGTAGAACAATGACTTCTGGGAGCATGAGAGCTACCTGATAAGAATGGAAAAGAGACAAATTGTAGCCAAGAATCTCCAAGAAAAAGCAGATAATGGCAGAGAATTGCTGGCAAAGAAATAAACTGGCACATACAAAAAGATCTCAGGGGGAGTGTTAATGTGAAGTGACTTCTAGGATTCTGTATTATTGAGGCAATTCTATAAATCTTAGGCTTGTAGAATAAGGGAAATCCCCTGAGGGGGTAGATGGAGTGTGGAAGAATATCTTGACTCTGTGCATTTGAATATGAATTTTTTTCATGTCTTTTACAAAGTTAACTATAACAACAAAAAACCCACCTTACAATTCAGTGTTTTGAAGTTTTGTGAATCACAGTATTTGTTAGGGAAGCTAGTGACAACCTTGAGTCAAGGCCACAGTTTGAAGTTCCCAGGTTCCCTCTGAAGAGAGGGTACTGGTCTAGCAAAGTGAAAAGTATCCAAAATTTTCCCAAGACTTCCCAAGAGAAATATTCTGGCACAAATTTACTTTTATCCTTTCTTTCCTTTTAGAAAATGTTAGGCAGAATGATAGCTGCATATATAATTCTCAAATCTTGGTGATACTCAAGGCACAGATAAGCTAAGGGAAGATTCTATAGCAGATGTGAAATTTCTCATGAACTATAATTTATTTCTATTTACAGAAACATCTTCTAGTTATGGGTGGAACTTACAGATGGTACCACCTTACTCCTTAACTAAAATAAGTCATCTATTTGTGGAGAAGGAAGTTTTTTTTTTAATCTCAATATTTTTTCTCTGTTTTGCTAGCTGTCTGATGCACTTATAATGACGTTATTTTTTTCTATCTTTAATGAACAATATCCTGTTTATCTTGATGGTCATTATTTTTTTAATACCATGTTATTTTTCAACTCTCTTATTTTAATTCTTCCAGCTACTGGCATTTTTTTTTTGTAACCTGAAATTGGGTTTATGGGTAGAACTCACAGAAGGATATTTACCCAGATTTCAAGAGGACAAAAGGTGAGGGGGCCACTCTGGGACAGCTTGCCCTCTTTGAAATTAGAAGGGTTATAATTAAAGTTGAAGAAGGGTAGACTCTTATCCTTCCCTGCCCATCTCAAGTCTGGATTTAGCCCTAAACCTCAGAAAGGCATTAAAAAAGAAAGACTGAAGACACAAGAAAAGCATAAATTCTTAGAATATCTGTCAGAGCTGTAAGGCATCCTGGAGTTCACTGAGCTCTGACCTGTCATTTTGTAGATAAGGAAACAGAGCCTGAAAGGTTTTCCCTCATCAAATGGAAGGAAGTAAAAGAACTGGAACAAAAGTTAGCTCTCTAGACTTCCAGACCAGTTATTCTTGGAAACCATTTCCCAACTGCCTTCTTCTCACTCCAGACTCAATCAATCAATCAACAAGTGTTTATTAAATACTTACTAAGTACAAGAAATTGTATAATATGTGGAGATACAAAAAAGAGGGGAAAAGTTGCCCTCAAGAAATTGATAATAAAAGACTTTTTCTTCTGATCTGCTTTTCTAAATTTTAGTCTTAAACACATCGTACTTCCAATGAAATTACTTCTTAGGACTAAAGGAAAAGAAATGATACCTTAATAAACACTCAGATCATTTTTCTTTTTAATTTTGTAACAGACTTGGACATGACTGAAAAACTACCATTATACAACAACAATAACAATCCAGGTATCTCCAGTTCTAGCATGAAAATACCCATCAAGGTTTTGGAGCATGCCTACTTTGAATATCAAGGAGCCCTCTTGTTTCCTCTACCATGTAGGTGAGGAGAATCCTCCTTTGGTTGGCTTTCTGGACCTTTAAAACTGGACAAATATAACCTATTGCCCCCTTTCAATGTTGCTCTCTTTTTTTGTTGTTTTTGGCAGCTCTGTAGTGGCCAATGTAGAAGCCATTATTTCTCTGTCTCTGCTACTCTGCATTTTTTATTCCAAATCTGAGAAATGGGCCTGTGAGAATTTGTTTCTATTCTGTGTTGTTTGTTCTCCTTGGTTTCAGGCACCATAAATGGGATGGGGAAGCCATGGTGATCTGGGAGGCAGGTTAGCAGGTAAGGTGGTACAGTATATTCCTTTGTAAAGGGTCCCATGGTATATGTTTTTCTGTGCTAGAAGTAAGCATGTCCAGAAAATCCAGGCTACACTTCTTTCTGGAAATCATTTTTTAAACTAGCCTTTAAGAAAAAGTGGATCAATGAACAGACTAAGCACATAACATACAAAAATCAAACAAACATAGTAGCTAAGTATTTAATAAGCCTAAAGATCTCAACTCCTGGGGCAAATACTAACTATTTAATAAAAACTTCTGGGGAAATATACAGCAGCCTGGAAATAATTAAATTTAACAAATACTTCAAACCAGATGCTGGAACTAATTCCAAGTGAATACATGATACAGCTATAAAAGGTCACATCATAAATATATTAGAAGATCAGGGAGAAAGATACTTTTTAGATCTAGGCTAAAGGAAGAATCCATTGCCAAATGAAAGACAGGAAAGATAACTAGAAATCAGATTGACAATTTTGACTACATAAACTTATAAACCTTTTGCATAAAGAAAATCAATGCTATTAAAATTAGAAGGTAAACATAACTGGGGAAAAATCTTTGCAAGCAATTTTTATTGATAAAGGTGTGGTACCTAAGATATATATTAACAAAAACCATTCCCCAATGTATAGCATCTGTCAAAGGTAATTGTCAAAAAGAATAAAATGCTCTAAATCATTAATTATAAAAGAAATGAAAATTAAAACAATTCTGATACTGTTTTAGACCAACAAAGGTGACAAAAAGGAAAACAATAAATTTTGGAGGTGATGTGGGAAAAATAAGAATACTAATGAATAGCTATTTGATGGAGCTCTGAATTGATCTACCCATTTTGGTAGGAAGTTTTGAAATCTACCCAAAAAATCACTAAAATGGATATTATACCCTTTAACTGAGTGATACAGCTATTAGGAATATACTTCAAAGACATCAAAAACAAAGGGAAATAATTCATATGTTCAAAGATGGCCATAGTAGCCTTTTTTATGGTAGAGAAGAAGTAGAGATTCATGCCGGGTGTGGAGGGATTTCCATTGACTGGGAAATCACTGAAAAAAATATAATATATGAATGTAATGAAGCACTATTAAGTCATAAGACATGATAAAAAGGAACACAAAAATATGGGAAAATTTGTATAAAATGATGCAGTGTGAAAGGGCAGAATCAGGAGAATAATATACAAAGTCTACAACATTGCCAAAGAAAAGAACAAACTATCTTTGAAAGACTTAATTCTGATCAATATAATGATCAACCTATCACTCCAGAGAACTGTTAATAAAGCATATGTTCCAGCTGCTGATATGAAGTTGATAGACTATAGATGCAAATAAGACACAAATTTTTAGACACAACTAACATGAATTTATTTTTCTTGACTATACTTATTTGTTAATGAGGGTAAGAGAAACTGGTATTATATGTGTACATGTACATATACATATTCATATGTATATGTTGGGAGTATATACTCAGGGAGAAGGGATAAGTGAGATGGAAGAAGAAGGAGGACTTTGTTCATCTTCTTATTACCTCAATCTGTTTTCTGTTGGTAAGGCATTCCTATGGCCTTGCCAATATCTGCTAAATTCTATCATCCCGTGTCTTCACAATTCTATTTTCTCCTCCAACTTTTTTTTTAATTATTGATATTCCTATCTTCTATATTCCTTAAGATGCTATTGAAAAATGAGGTTACAAATCTGTTTCAAGTCTCTCTCTGCTTGTTTATCTTCCATTCAGCTGCCAAGGTGATTTTTCTAAAGTCTAAGAATGACCGTGTCATTCCTTCAGTCAAGAAGGCTCCCTATGATTCCTAGGGCCTAATATAAACTCTTTTGATTGGCATTTTAAGATTTATATAACTTGATCCCTTCTGACATCTTATTGTCTTCCAGATAATCCATGATTCAGCTAACACTGGCTTACTTTATGTTCCTTGAAGATAACACTCCTTGTTTCTTCTGGCTTTCTCCCATTCCTGGGATAAACTGTGGGCTTCCTCTAACTTTCTTCTAGACTCTTAGCTCACATTCCACTTTCTCCTGGAAGACTTTCCCTCTAATCCCCACCCCCAGCTGTTAATCTTCTCTTTTCAGTTAGGAACCATATGTATATATATAGACACACACACATATATATATATATATATATATATATATATATATATATATAACTACATATCATATATTGTCTCCCTGTTAGAATATATGCTGCTTGAGAACACATTCTTGTTCAGTTATTCTCAATTATGTCTGGCTCTCCATGATCCCATTTGGGATTTTTTTGGCAAAGATACTAAAGTGATTTGCCATTTCTTTCTTTAGCTCCTTTTACAGATAGGAAACTGAGGCAAATACTCAGGGTCACTGCTAGTAAGACTCATGAAAATGAGTCTTCCTGACTTCAGGCTCAGCACTTACCCAAATGCCTGAGAAGAGATACTATTCAGGTTGTTTTGGATTATTATTTTTCTTTTTTTGTACCCCCAACACTTTGCATAGTGCCTGGCACATAGTAAGTGGCTAATAAATGCTTGTTGACAGACAAACTCTCTAATAAAGCTATAGCTATCAAAGTTACTTTTCATCTAAGGGCCTGAACATCTAATACCCAACCTTCTCCCATTTATATTCCCCCGTATCTCTGTAATCTCCCTACTTCTGCCAAGCTTAAATTCTTAGCTACTGCTACCACTATAGTATAACTACTCATTTGTTTTCCCTTTATCCTTTACTTATTAAAAAAAGTTTACAAATACTTATAAAAAATGCTATCAACATATAGACTATTCATTACTATTATTACAACAATTGTAAATAATCTTATCATAGCTAAAGTTCAAACTAGTTTACTTTTAGTCTAAAGCAAAAGAAGCTACACTAGAAGGTAATATAGTGATAATAATTATTATTTTTACTTCTTTAGCACTTTAAGGTTTTTCAAAGAACTTTCCTCACAATATTTGGGAAGTAGGTAGTTAATCATTACCACCATTCCCATTTTCCAGATGAGGAAATTGAGTCTCTGAGAGCCTGAGTGACTTTTCCGCAGTCACACACACAGTAGTAAATATATAAAGTGAGATTTGAATCAGTTTCCTTCAAGAACTCTTTCCAATATCCTATACTGCATGGACAGGACATTGGATTGGATGTCAATTAACTTTAAATTTTCCTCCAGTTCTAAAATTTTTAGATGAGTAACACAGTATTTGTATGTATCTTACTATACATAAAGACTTGAGTAAGCGTATTGGAGATGTTTTTGGACTTCGTACAGAATAATTATGAAAATAATCTATCTGCTAAAAAAGAAAATAAATTTGATGGGGGTAACATAAATGCAGGGGGAAAAGTGTCTTGTAGACATTTAACTTCAATCATTTAACTTGCTCTTACTGTCTTCTTTCTCTTAGGCTGATGTTTAAAATATTTTTAAGGCTACCAGGCACAAATCTTAGGAAGATAATTGTATGTAAATTGTATTCTAATTTCTGCAAAACTATTAATTAGCAAAATAGATGCATTAAGCATGGGATTCTTTGGCCTATTGAGTGTTTTCTTGCCAGTGTAAATTTAAAAGCTTTCCTTTTAAATAGCTTAACTTCTTTTATCAATGCTCTCCCCAATCCTATAACAACCTTACATGAAAACTTTAAGTAAAATCAGAGTCCTAGAGGGGACTTGGAAATCATTTTACAGAAGAGAAAACTGAGGCCCAGAAACACTCAGTGATTTGACTTAAGGTCCTACACCTAATGAGTAGCAGAACAGGTTTTCCCCCTCTTTTCAACTATGTACTGCCTTAATTATAGTTAGCATTAGCTTACTACAAAGGATTCGATTTTCTTGAAAACTTTTTGCTAAAATAGACATATTGCAATTCTCTTTGAGGTAGTCTCTTTCCATCCCAAAGAATTCATGCAATCTAGTCTTAGCACTGAATGGAGAAACTGCTGTTTTCATATTCCTCTGAGATTCTCCCTAAATCTGGCATCTTCACTGGCCAGAGTCATGTCACTTTTAAATGGACCAAAAAAAAAAAGCCCTAGGAGTTGTAGGAAACTCTATTTCTAGTATAATGCTGTTTAAAAAACAATAATAACAATCTTAGAAATACAGTATACATTAGTGGATCATAGAAGCCAAAGAGTTTGAGGTTTAAGTCAGAACATCAGTCATCCCAAACAAAATTTAACCTGTATCCCAAGCAACTCTCTAAAACTATAATCTCAAAATCTATAATCTACAAAGCAGTAACCAAACAGCATTAGTAGAAGGAGCTTCCTTACCAGAAATACACCAATGAAATCTCAGACTCAGACCAAAAAATAACATAGATATTAGATAGATAGATAGATAGATAGATAGATAGATAGATAGATAGATAGATAGAT
>JAJPUD010000489.1:588768-612734 GCA_023553655.1 Myrmecobius fasciatus
GATAGATAGATAGATAGATAGATAGATAGATAGATAGATAGATAGATGGTAGATATAGCTGTATACATATATACTTATAAGCATACATATGTGTTCATATATAAATATGTATGCATATTCAGATAAATAAAGATAGATGATAGATATAGCTCTATGCACATACAAATATATATGTTTATATATAAGTATGTATGCATATTAGATAAACAGATTAGATAGAGATAGATAGACAGGACAAATAGATATACCCTTATACTAATTCAGTAGAGACAAATATACTGCCATGTTGTCAAATTCTGAGTTCCACACTTAAGGGGGAAGATGAGGAATTTGTAAAGGGTTGAGGTCAGCTCAATGATTTAATGGTAGGAAAGCAAACAACTGTATGAGAAGAATTACTTAAATAGCACAAGAGAAGTGGTATGACAATAGTGATTTAATGTGTAAAAGCTTGTTAGTCAGTATATGGTGATGGGCCATTCTCTTCTACATATAATTAATGTATTTTTGTGGAGATAGATTGAATCTACTCAAAAATTTCCTGGTCTGTAGGATTGTTAAGGCTTATTGAGATAAACTGGGCACTAGAATAACTACCCAAGGGTGAGCAGGTGAGCTTCCCTACTCAAAGTTGAAACAAGAATAAGTAAAGTTTACTCAGTGGAATCCCTAAAGTCATCAGAATCTGAATCCTTGTTGGTATATAATAAAAAGTAGTTTTCAATTGTCTGGAATGGGGTGTGTGTGTGTGTGTGTGTGTGTGTTTTCCATGAAGGCAGGGGTCAATACCAGGTGATTTAGCAAGGGTCTAATTATGAAAATTTTAGCTGCAATTATGAGGTGGAATGTACCTACCATTGTCCATCTACAATTAATGCCCAAGGACTTATGTGCCCATTCCTGGGATTTCTTGTGCACAGCTCCTTTCTTCCTCACCTGTTTTAAAGCTGGAGACCTGACTGAAGCTCTCCGAGTTTCTCATTAACACCTGAATCTCAACCAGACCAGAGGGATCATGACCAACAGTGGCACAGGGAAGAAGGGGAGGAGCCAGTATTTATAGATGTTAGCTTCATGGATCATTTGCTGTATCACTTTTTTCTCCTTGCATTGTTAAGGTTACCTTTTCCCAGAAGGAAGGGCTATTTTGTTTTGACAAGACTCATTCCAGTCACATATACCCTTAAAATAATAAGGGTTGTTTTTTGATGATTTGTTTGTTTTGTTTTTATAATTTTAACAATATTCACAAGCTAAGATAGCAGTTGCTTGACTTTGGCTTCTCACACTAACTTTCAATTATTCTACAATCCAGCCATTGTGGAAATTTCCTTGTCTTCGTCTAGTTAGAGGCATATTATCACAATAGAGAGTGTGGCTCCAGGTAGCAATTACTTTCTTTGGTTCACCAAGTGCAACTAGAGATGCTCTAGAACAGAGCTTCTTAAACTTTTTCTATTCATGACCCCTTTTGCCTGAGAAATTTTTATGTGACCTCAGGTATACAGGTATGTACAATATGTACAAAAATCAACCATTTACTGATAATAAATCATAATTTTGCAACTTCCACATTCAGTTACAAGACCCCATATGGGGTCATGAACCACATTTTAAGAAGCTGGGCGTTAGAATAACTAGCCCTAGGTGTGCAGGTGAGCTGCTCTACTCATACCTAAAACAAGAGCAAGTAAAGCTTACTTCACCAATTCTTGGAGAATAAGAACATGAGATTGAGAATCAGGAGATCCAGGTTCAAATCTGGCCTCATATTCAGTTGTCTCTTATTTTTTTCTGAGCCTTAGGTTCCTCATCTGTAAAATGCAGAAAAATTATATATCATGACTACTTCAAAACATATTTAAAACAATCTGTCAATCAAAAGCATTTAGGGATTACCCCTGTATGTCACATACTGTATCAAGTGCTGAGGATTCAAAGAAAAAAAATTCCTGTTATCAAGGAATATGCCTTCAAATAGAGGAGATGTCATGTAAAGAGTTACCTACAATATACATACAGACTACAAGGAGATTAGGGTAGCTAAGTGGCACAAGGGATAGAGTATATGACCAGGCCTGTAATCAGAAAGATTTATTTTCCTGAGTTCAAATCTGACATTAGACACTTAGAAGCTATGTGACACTGAGCAAATCACTTTATCCTGTTTGCCTCAGTTTCCTCACCTGTAAAATGAACCAGAGAAGGAAATGGCAAACCAATTCAGTATATTTGCCAAGAAAGTCTTGGGATCACCAAGAGTTGGTAGTGACAGAACAAGGAGGATAACTGTAGAGAGGAAGAGTCTGGTAGTTGGAAAAACTGAGAAAGGCTTCCTGCAGAGGGGGAGCTAGAACTGTCTTGAAGGAAGATGGGCATTCTAAGAGATGGGGATGAGGAGGAAGAGCATTCCAAACTAGAGGGAAAATCAGTCCAAAGCCATAGAGATGGGGTTCAAGGACCAATAAATAGGCTATTCTATGGAGAGGATTAAATGGGGAAAGTGCTTTGTAAACCTTAATCCCTTGCTATAGTGTCGTATTGATTTGACCTGGAATTAGAAAAAAGAACAAATTTGAGAATGAAACATTGGCAACAAAGAGTGTGGCCTGTGAGCTCCTAGAAGTTGGGCACTGTTTTCCATCTATAATTCCTTCTCTTGCTACCAGTAACATTCTTTCCCTTAAACCTGGAATAGGATGCATTTTGTACTGGAATGGAAACTCCCTGAGAGCAAGAACTGCTTTCAAATTTTTCTATCTTCAATAGACACCTAACAAATGTTTATAAAATGGAATCAAACCAATTATAAAAGCTTAACAGAGGAAAAGCTAAATGAAGTAGCCTGACCTTTCAACACTTCTCCCCACCTTTTCCTTTTTTCCCTTCTCTTCTCCATCTCCCTGACCAGTCTCTTCTCTTAGCAAGGATGGAATACTAGGAGCCACTTTTTTCCAATAATGAGAAATTCCACTTTGGACTACTTTAAACCCAATTTAGTTCAACACACATTATCTGCCCATAGTACTAGTATTTTCTCAAAGATGAAGAATTGTTTCTACTATGTAATAAAGGAATAAACATTTACTTTGTTCCAGCCACTAGTGCTAAGTGGTTTTTACAAATATTATCTTATTTGATCTTTACAACAATCCTTCAAGGTAAGTGCTATTATTATCCCCATTTTACAGTTGAGAATGGATACTGAGGCAAACAGAGTTTAAGTGATTTCTTCAGGATCATTTAGCTAGTAAGTTTCAGAGGCCATATTTGAACTCAGGTCTTCCTGATTCCAGGTCCAGCTTCTCTATTCAATGTAATAACATTGCATCGCAGAGTTTTTGCACTTCTTCACTTTACTAGTTTCTTCTAACTCACTGAAAACATTTTTTCATGAATAATAATATCCTAAAAAAGTTTTTTTAAGTCCCATTTTTGTTACTTAATGGTCCCTCTAAAGCACCTGGAAGATATGCTGTGTGTTGAATGGAACTTTCATTTTTATGCTCTGATAATTCTAAATTAGTCTTGTTGAATTTTAATAAAAGTTCCAAAGGAAGAATGGGGGAGAAAATCATTCCAAAGGAAGAATGGGGGAGAAAATCATTTAGGGACCCAGTATAGGAATGAGAAATTGTGACTCATAGGCAAAGGGGGGAAATGAAGGATTCCAGTGAAAGTTCCTCCTTAAATAGGGCTCTCCTATTGATGTGATAATAAAGAATTTCTCCATAAGAGAAAGTTCTTTTGGTCTGCATATTCTAAACCTCCCATAAGGGATGCTTTAGATGACGGTTTGCCTCATGATCCAGCAGAATGCTAGGCTTGATGTCAGAGGACCTGAGTTAATATTCTAGTTCTACACTATTATCAGCACATTCTTAGGCAAGTCTCTCTCTCTGTGTCTCTCTCTGTTTCTGTCTCTCTCTCTCTTTGTATCTCTCTATCTCTGTGTGTGTGTTTGTCTCTGTCTTTGTGTCTCTCTCTCCCTTTCTCTCTGTCTTTGTCACTCTTTCCCCTCTCCTCCCTCTTTCTTTTTTAAGACTGGATCTCCCCATCTTACCCAGGACCTATGGAAACTATTCACAGGTCTGATTCCAAAGAGCTTTAACCTACTCATTTTCTAGCCTGAATTAGTATTCTACTCCTTTGGCAACTGGGTGACCTCCACACTTCTTGGGAGCTCACTATATTAATGCCAAACAGTATAGACACCTGAATGACTTAACCTATTGCACTGCAGCTTAAAACTCTCAAATTCACAAGATCTGCCAGCCTCAATCTCCCTAGCAGTTGGGATTACAGGAAGTTTATCTCTTCATCTGTATTCCTTGAAGACAATGATCTTGTCTTCTTCATCTTAGTAGCCTCCTACTAGTAGCTGTATAAGGTACAGACAGCATTTTACTTGTACTTGTCGGTTTTCAGAAAATTTCTGTTGAATCAAATTGAGTTCTATAAGGTCATACAACTAGACATTGAAAGAAGTCAGTTGAGAAGTCGGGAAATCAGAGTTTGTTCTACACACCATTCTACTCATGTATCTATGTATATTTGTTATTATTATTAAAGGAATAACCTTTTTAAAAATCAGAAGCAATAATATAACAATTTGCCTCAGTTCCTTTACAGTAAAATGCTGCTTTAATAGTTCCTGAGGTATATTTTCAATTTTGCCTAACATGGAAAAAAGTCTGAATTGATTTTTAATGTATATTTGGTATTTTCAAATTGTGCTAAATTCCAGATATAAAGAAATGCATATTATTCATTACATTTCCATCATAATAATTAAAGAGTCAAAAGACTGGATTTCAGTCCTAAAGAATTTATTTGCTGGTTGTATAATAATTTAAAAATAATAATAATGATGATGTAATTTGCAATTCTCTAGCTGGAATTTCTGACAAATTGATTTCCTCTCCCCCCATATTTGCTTCCATATCTTACTATCCCTTTAATGCCAATGACTGGGCATTATAATTGAAAGCTCTAACCTCAGAAGACTGGATTAAACAAAGTATTTACTTCACTTAGAAGCCTCATGTTGGTCTCAGGAGGCTCATTAGATCTTCAGCTTTATGACTGTATAATGTGGTAAGAGATAAGTTGATATTTGATATAAAGGCCAGTGATCAACAATATTACCCTGTCAAGAAAAATAAAGGGAAAAATATGGTCAAATTAGAGTATTGTGACAGAAGCAGGCCTTCTTCTAGCATAAAGACAAATGATAGTATTGGTCAAATATAAACTGACCTTGAATATAGGGCTTATTCCTAAAATACTTTGAAAAATTAAACCCCCCCACAAAATATATATATTTAATCAAAAATAATAATCACAGGCTGTGCTCAGGTTTTTATACAGGATATTAGAAAAGTCTTGATGAATTCTTAAGCTATTAAGACCTGATATGAAGAGAAAAGGCAGAAAATGCTGCCTATATTCAAATCATTATGTTTTTTGAGATTGTGTATTCAGTCCCAGTAATTGAGTTCAGAGGACGTGAGTTCAAGTCCTAAGTGGAACTCATTACATGAAGAAACTAGACAAGGCATTTAATTTCGTTGAGTCTCTATTTTGTCATCTGTTAATAGGAATGATAAAAGTGCCTACTATATTGCAGGGTTATTGTGAGAATCAAATGAGATAATCACTATAAAGACATTTTAGAAAACTTAAACCTGTATGTCATTTATTAGTGTAATTAATAATAATATTTTCCTTAGAGAAACCTATTTATACCACCTAACCAGTATGTACTTTAAAGTGATTTCTCCAAAGATTACCAATGTAATGAACTAATTTTAAGACCATTATGATATGACCAATCCTAAGCAAAACTAAGATACTAGTCATTTGTTTGTTTGCAGGAGGGGGAGGGATAAGGAAGATTCTTACTCTGCTAGAGAGGCTCTTGAAGCCCCATGTTCATTCCAGCTATCAGCTTTCCCTTGATAATTGTCTTTTGGTAAAACCCGCAATATGTTATATACAGACGTGTGAACTTGTAAATATTATTTCTCCCAGGGGAATATGCCTTTTAAACTTTAGCTCTCAAAAATCATAAACATAAATTAGTCTTTTTTCTATTCTTATCCAAAGCATTTAACAGTGTCTTTGGTATATACTGAGTAGTTAATAAATGCTTTCAATTTAATTAATTCTGTCCTTAGATCAATTTAGACCTTGGCATAAGTCACTGGCATAGCACTTAATTCAAGTTGTTTAAACTGTAGGGAATCAACTAGTGCTTGTGAACACTAGATTAGGAGCATTGACAAGGCCCTACCTTTCACCACTGGGAAGTGAGGAATGGACCTAAGGATTCAAGGGGAACCAGAATTCTAATGGCAACTGTATTTATTATTGTTGCTGTTATTCTATAATTAATTATATTCTATAATCTTCTACTTTTTTCTATTCTTGCTCATTGTAGTATGAAGTAACTCAGAATTTTCAAAGGTACTTGGCAGAATGCTAGTTCTAAAAGGTTTCAATAAGCTGAAAAGGCTTTAATGTGAGAGCAGTGATGCCTTGCCTGTCCATCTACTAAAGAAGTTCACCAGACTGCCTTTAGGAACATTTTTAGCCACAGCAACTCTTGAAAACCAAAGGAATGGAAAAGTTGGGATTTGCCTCTGTGGAAGGAAAGGTTCACATCAAAGATATCACAATGCCTTGATTTGTAGAAGAACTATAATAAATATATCTATTTGATTTCAAAGTGTATAAAATACTGACCTCATAATAATCCTAGGAGGCAAGTAATACAAGTATTATTATTATTATTATTATTATTATTATTATTATTATTATAGTTAAGGAAGTTAAAAGTCAAGTTAAAATGACTTGTTCAAAGTCACACAGCTTCATTTCCCCATCAAATTTTGGATTCTGCTTCTGAAATTACTTTGAGCTTTCATAAACAAGCTATTGACTAATCTGAATTAGAACTAGGCCATCAACTCACTTCCAGATCCTCCACCTTCTCTTTTCTGGCTTCTATTTTGTTTTGTCTTCCTCTTTAAAATACAAGCCCCAGGGGTAGCTAGATGGTTCAGTGGATAGAGCACTGGCCCCAAAGTCTGGATCAGGAGGACCTAAATTTAAATCTGGTCTCAAATATTTAACACTTACTATGTGGCCCTGGGCAAGTCACTTAATCCCAATGCATAAATAAAAAAACAAACAAAACAAAATAAAATGAATGAATGAATGAATAAAAAACAAATAGTAAATAAATAAATAAATAAAATATAAGCTGTTAAGGGCAGAATTTCTTTTTTTCTGCTTTTATTTATATTTTTAACATGGTAATAAATTCTTTTTGTAATTTGGCTACTTATCTAATTTTATAATTTAAAATTTTTATTTATGCTTTTTTATAATTTTTATATCAATTAATAGACCAAATAATCATGTGAGACAATATATATTTAGATATATTTAGATTCTGTATTAGTAGGCCTCACCTCCCTCTCTAATAAAGAAAAACATGTTTCATCATCTATCCTTCAGGAACAAAATTCCTTATATTTTTTGTCCCATGGCATACAATATTCTTTTGCTCAACTGATCATAATTTTTTCAACCCAATTCTGCTTCAATGGAGTACTTTGTTAGGGGAAAGAAGAAAGGAGAGGCAGAGAGAGAGAAAGTAGATGTTGTATGGGTTTTTTTGTGGGGAGGTTTTTTGTTTGTTTTTGTTTGTTTTTTTGTTTTGTTTTGTTTTGTTTTGTTTTTGGTGATCATCAGAAATTGTGCTATGAATATTTTGGTGTCCTTGGTATCTTGCTCTTTGTCACTGACTTTCTTGGAATGTATGACCTGTAATGAAATCTCTGGGTCAAAAAGTAAGAACAGTTCAGAGAATTGGTATCATTTTTAAGGGGGGAAATCTTCCTTATTTGAATTCAAATTCAAAATATAGTTTGATTCAAAATCTCTAAAAGGAAATGTGACTGAATTTCATCCAAGTGAAAGCAAATCTACTCCTATTTTATCTACAGCATTTTCACAGTATCTCTTATTTTGTGTTTTAATGACTGAAAAATGTAATCCAGTCATTTAAAATGTCTCAGTATTGACATTGTCCCACCGAGTGTTTTCTAAAGTAATTTTTGGTTTTGATAGCATGTTATGTTAATTCTATGTGCTTTTGCAGAAAATCACTGCAGTATAAATTTAGACAGAAAACCTATAGGCTCCTATATTTTGCTAAATAGAATGCTTTTGTTTTGGTTGCCATAATAGGGGCAGCAATTCTTCTTTTGCTATCAAATACACATATCCCTGTCTACGTCTATTGAATTGAGTTGGAAATGTATGCATTGTAGTCAAGGGGAGAAATTATCCTAGAATCTGTGAAAAATACTTTAAGGTTAAAGACATCATTCAGCAAAAGGCAAGAGCTTGCATTAATATATTTTAAAATACATGTGTTTTGTGCCTATCAAATGAGGTTTAATTTATACAAGGTCATAGGGAATCTGTATCAGAAGCAAATGAATAGTGTTTGTGTGAGTGAGCACTTGGGTTTAATTCCTTGGTCACTCATCTATCACCTTCTGTTTCTTTATCTGAAGAGCTGGGTCTCCTGTGTAGAACACAGTGAATATAAAAACTATTAAAGGCTACAACTTGGGGCCTGGAACTTCAGCAGACTGACTTAACCATGCACATATATACTTGTTTTTAGATTTACCCAGGTGTCATTGGTGTTCTTACTTACATATATCACTAGATGGCACTCTAAGCAACAAAAATACTTGATCTCCCTAAAACAAGTCTACACGAGTGTATTGTTTCAGCATTTCTTAAAATATAGGATTATTTTATAAAATAAAAAGTAATTTTAGAAATACTGCTTCTTCATATTTACATGAAGGAAGGAAGGAAGGAAGAAAGAAAGAAAGAAAGAAAAAGGAAGGAAGGAAGGAAGGAAGAGAGAGAGAGAAAGGAAGGAAGGAAGAAAGAAAAAGAAAGAAAGAAAGAGAGGAGCATAAAGAAGGAAAGAAAGAGAAGATAAAGAAAGAAGGAAAGAAAGAAAGAAGGAAGGAAGGAAGGAAAGAAGGAGAAGAGCATAAAGAAGAAAAGAAAGAGAAGATAAAAAAGAGAGGAAGAAGGAAGGAAAGAAAGAATGGAGAGAGAGAGGGAGGAAAGAAAGAAGACAGAGAAAGAGAAAAAGAAAGAAAAAAGAAGGAAGAAAAGAAAGAAAAATACAAGAAAGATAGAGGAGGAAGGAAAAAAGAGAGAAAGAAAGAAGGAAGGAAAGAAAGAAAGAGAAAGAAAGCAGAAAGGGGCAGGGGGCAGCTCAGTGGCACAGTGGATAGAGTACCAGCCCTGAAGTCAGGAAGTCCTGAGTTCAAATATGGCCTCAGACACTTAACACTTCTTAGCTGTGTGACCCTGGGAAAATCACTTAATCCCAATTGCCTCAGCAAAAAAAGAAGAAGAAGGAGAGAGATGTTCTCTTCTAATGAAAGTCTGCAACCTATAATCTTAGAATCTTAGAGATACACCGAGGCTCTGAGAAGTTTGCTTACCCAGTGTTACATAACCATTACATTTGATTTTCTAGGTTAAGCATGTTTTAAGTGTTGGACATTACTATCAGTAATATCATTTTTGTATGAAAAAAACAAACAAACAAACAAACAAACATTTTCCTTTACTGGGTGTTTCATTTATATATCACAGATAGAGAGCTGGTCTCTGGATAAGTAAGACCTTGATTGCAGCTCTGATTATGTCACACTGCAGTCTCCTTGCTATACCCTTATTCCCTAACCCGTTCTACAGGAAACTTTAGCTCAACTCTAGCTTCTGGTAGGTGACTTAAATCCAATTTCTTTAAGCAATTTTTTAAAAAAGATGGGCAGGGTATAAAATAAAAGCCATAGATAAAGTATAGAGGCATAAAACCAAGGCATAGAATCTTCTTACTGCTCAGTTATTCATGGTGAAATGGAAGCTATTAAACACACACTGGATTTGGAGGGAGGAATCTGGGTTCAAATCTGTGCCCTGCTATTTATTGCCTGTATGTTTCAGAAACAAATTGCTTGGTTTTTTGGGGCCTCTTTCCTTATCTGTCAATAGAAGATTTTGGACTTGATCTCTAAAGTGCCTTTCAGCTTTAAATCCTATAATCCCTGTGCTTTGTCAAGATCTCACCATTAAATAAAGTTTCTAAGGTGTTATAATTAAATAAGAATTAAAGTAGAAATTAAAAGAAAGACAGAGAGAAGAGATGTGTGTGTGTGTGTGTGTGTGAGAGAGAGAGAGAGAGAGAGAGAGAGAGAGAGAGAGAGAATCAAAAACAGACCTGTCCTACACAGATGAGGGAGTAAAGAGGTATAATTGGAGGGTAATTGAAAAGTCCAGTGAGCTCCTGAAGCCACATCCCAACCCTTTAATATCCCTCCCCTCCCCTCTTCAAAACAGAGCTGAATTTTAGATAAAGGCATTTTTTCTCCTCCCCAAATGGTCCATTATTTTTTGTATTTCCTGATTTGGGCAAAGGATGGTACACATTAATAATCCAGTAGTACTTGTTACCAGACAATGGGTCCCTAGGGACTGAGGTACCAAAGGAAAACTTAATTTTGGATTTGAAAAAGAAGGATGGAGTCTGGGTTAGTAAAAGGATAATTCGTGGGGAAAGTCCAGGGAGTGAGGTTTTCTTTAGGGTTTGGAAGGATTTGGAGGGAAGCAACAGAAGACCCCTAGAAGTCAGAGGTGGTATGAGACAGGATAACAAGGGAGAGAAGTCAGAGGTGGTGTGAGGTAGGACAACAAGGGAGATAATTAGTGTCAAAAACAAACTGTTGGCTCCTTTATAACTTTTCGTAGGTAGTTATGGCAAAGTGGAATGAGTAATGAACTTGGAGTCAGAAAATCTACGGATCAAATCTGGGATCTACAAGTTTTTGATTCTTTTGAAGTGAGTTTCCCATTCCTATATCAAAGTAACTTAAATGACCAGTGAAACAGAATTAGTAGAGTTTTCTGAGTCTGCTCTAAGGACTAAATTAAATTCAGCACTTGCTTACAAACCAGAATGAGCTAATCTCCTTAAGGGGATCTAATATCTACTCATTTAGGGAGGTTGTTTCTTTTGTATATTCTTGGTCTCTATTAATTTGTTTAATGTACTCTTTCATCATTGCTACTGTAAAAGTAAATATAAACTTCAGCCTTGGCTCCTAACATCATCACAAATTCCAAAGCATTAAAATTGAGTTAAGACATATTTACTATATACATACCAAATGTACATTTGTAGCTTTTCTCAGCAATTGAGATCGTCCAAACTTCTTTTTGTTTATGATTAATGCAATAGCTTTTATTTCAATGCTAACTTGCTAAAAATATCCCTTCTCCACTCTGACTCCCACCTATATTTAGCAAAAATTATGTCTTCATAGAAGCGTGTGGGAGATAACTTGGTAAATTTTCAATTTGAACATTTAAACCTTCAGAAATTGGCCAACTATAAATCAGAGCTTGAGTTATTGTTTTTGTTAATTGTCCATACTTAAGAAAGTAATGATTAATACTTAAGAAAGTAATCAGTAATAGATTAAACTTTAAAATGTCCTATGTACATGTTTTGGGTTTGGGGTTTCTTTGGGAGGGAGGGAGAAAAGTGCTAATTGTTAAATATTTGTCAGCACAACACTAAACTGACAGCATTAAGTAATCACTACTATCTTTATCTTTTATCTCTTTATTAAGTTAGCAAAATTCAGAAAATTTTCTTTTAAAGAAACATTTATTAGTCATGTGATTAGGCCCAAAATGTTGGATGAATGGTAGAAAAGCAAAGAAGTTTTCAGTATATGGTTGATTAATCTCCTGCCATTTCTATTTCTAATTTGGGGACGGAATGAAGAAGGTTTCATTTATCTGGGGGGAAAAAAATCAGTACTAATTGTTTTCAGACAAGTACTTGCCAGTTTCCACTACTAGTTTGGCCGTATCTCACCAAAGTTCTAATTCTTAGTGATTTTAAATGACTTAAATTAACTTTCTCTAGAGTAGTTTAGCTACAAGTCTATATATAAACATGCATTAAGGGCTTGCTATGTGCAAGACACTGTACTAAGCATGATAGAGTAAGGATCATGAAATTATAACTTTAGAGTTGGAAGGGATTTTGGAGTCTATCTAGTCTCAAACTCCTCTTTTTATAGTTGAAAGATTAGTGATTTGTCTAAAATCATTGGGTGGATATAAAGAGGAGGAGGAGGATAGAGAAATTTGGTACTTGGATACTTAAGAAATATATATATATAATTTTTTAAAAATCTAATCACACACCTACACACAGTGTAGGACATATGTTAAATATCTGTTGTTTACTTTTTTTTCCCAGTCATATCTGCATGACCCCATTTGGAGTATTCTTAGAAAAGGTACTGTAATGCTTTTCCATTTCCTTCACCAGTTCATTTTACAGATGAGGAAATTAAGGTAAACAAGGCTGAATGATTTGCCTAGGGTTACACAGCTGCCTGAGGCCAGATTTAAACTCAGGAAAATGAGACTTTTTAGCTGCAATGCTGCCATGTAACTTTATCCACTGTGCCATGTAACTTCCCTAATAATATCTAAAACCAATTATAATTTAAGAAAAGGATATGGAGAGCTTTAAGAAAAAGTTAGCATTTAAGCTTAGCTTATGTAGCTAGATGAAGAGTGAAAGCTATCTAAGGGTTACAAAGATGCAGATGAGATGCTACAGTTGGAGATACAAATATGTGGCTTTGAAACTAAGATTCTTTCCAGTATTTATTAACAAACAGTATAAATGTGGAATAAAATTGGACCTTCCATGGTTTAACCACAAGCTAGGAAAAACTATAGCCATGAAAAAAATACCCTCTTTTATTTCAAGGTCCAGCCAATATCATAATAAGAAGAACCAATAACAGAATGGTAAGTACAGCCAAGAGAAAATGCAATAGTAGTCTGAAACACTGAAAAATGGTTTCTGTGATCTTTCTATAACTAAAATAAAGAAGTATGTTGACTTGTTAATAGAATTGTTGTATTAAGCAAAGATTTAACTGTTGTAATCATCTTTGTAAAAAGAGCTCTCTATCTAGGCTTACAATTCACTTTCTGCTCTTCACTCAATCACTCAATCAACAAATATGCATGAAACACCTACTTTATGCCAGAAAATGTGTTGAAAGCTAGAAAAACAAATGCAAATATGAGATAACCTTTGTTATTGACTTACATTTTACTAGATGCAAGTAACATTCAGCTATCTAAGCTACAGTTAATGATTAGCCTTTATAAGATTTACCCAAGAACAGGATTTGTTTGTAATATCAAAGTTGAATTGTCCATTAGAGTTTTAATGAAAGATTTAATAGAATTAAAGATGTTACACAAATCCTAATTCTTGAGTTCAAACTAATTTATGTCATATGTAGTGTTTATATATATATATATATATATATATAAAACCCAAAATATACAAAGCAAGAGAATTGTAACTGGCATACGGCTGTATTCATATTCACACTTTACATGGTTAGCATATGCTAGTAACAGAGATTATTATACTATTCCTTGTATAAAAGGAATACAAATATAACTCAGCAACATATATATGAAAATTCTTTGTAGTAATACGTATGTATTCTGCACTGTCTCACTGGACAAATGTTCCCCTGGACTAGTACCAGAACTCACAAAGACAGACCACAGAATTACAGAATATTAGAACTATATGGGAGTCAGACAAAACCAGTCCAATGGTCCCATTTTATGGAGGGAAAAACTGAAGCCAAGTAATATTTTTTAAAGAGTACAGATATAAAGAGTTTAAATGATACCTGTAATGTAGGCCTGAGTTCCAGTGCTGCCATTTCCATTTACTAGCTATGTGACCCTGAATAGAACAGTCTCTCCATCAGTGTGCTTAGCAGTGCCCTAAGACTACAAATTAAAGAGGAGTTGCTGACCTTCATCAGTGCAAGAAGTTGTGATAGAGTTTCTTACAATAATGAAATTATGGATTTTTAATATATGTGTGTACATATTTATATATACATGTGTAAATATATTTGTGTATATGTGTGCATGCACACACAACTATCTTTACATATGGACACATAAACATATATATGTACACAAATATTTGTATATAGAGCTTCAACGGTATATTTTTCATTTGTCCTATCATTAGCATATTCATTATCTTATTTCCCTTGGACCTAGGTTCATTTAATTATTTTGAGGTCATAATCACCTTACATTACTATATTCTGCCACCACACTGTATTTTGTAGAGATAGAAGTTTTTCTATCTCTACCTAGACATCCAGAGTAAATAAGATCAGAAAAGAAATGAGTACTTACAGAACTTTGTCTTTATAAATAAAACTGTTGACTTATCAAAACACACTAGTCTTTTCTGTGTTCTTTCTATCTAAAATGTCCCAACATCACTTATTCACTGACCTTGCTCCATTCCTATCATCCATAACATAAAGACAGAACTCACTCACCTGCTGCTGTCCCATTACCTGACCTTACTCCCTAGCTCTTTATCTCCTCCCTACTCTATCCTCTGATGCATTTGCCAAAACAGATTTAGCTTTTCAATATCTCTGGACTGGAACCAAATGTGTAGCTGAATTTTGAAACTGTTCTTGTCTGTTCTGTTCAAATTGTGTTTTAAAATGGGCAGTAAAGGGCCAGACTACTGAGGAAAGTGCCAGAGATTTCATCAGGAAGTAAGCTGCAAAAAAACCCAGAAAATGAAGAACTTGAGTGAAGCATAATCTTTAGCTAAACTACATAAAGACAAACTAGGAAAAGGGGAAAGAGATGGGCAATGGTGGTGAAAGAAAAATGTGTCTGAAACAAAACCATCATGAGGGATTGATGCTATAGGCCAAATTTCATGACTTTTTTTCTTTTTTCTCTTTCTCTGCTGAATACAGAATATAAGGGTTTGATGTAGCCAAATTAGAGAATAGAAAGAGGCTACAAGCAAAAGATAATTTGTCTCTGGTGGGGAAGATATTAGGACTGCTGATTCCTGAGAATAGTAAGGCACAGGCAGACATGACACACCATCCTAACTAGGGTAATTAGCCAGGATGACATGCTTTCATATCAAGTTCTGGCTCATGGCCTCAAAGAGGCAGGAACAGCTTGAGTAAGGATGGGACACCTAAGCTATTTATTAAAAGAAATACACCCACACACACCATACCCACACCCATACATACACCCACCCCACCCACTCACACCCCCACACACACACACACCCACACACACACACAGAAGTAGCAAAGTCTCTGGATACATCTAGAGCAGTATTGATAAGGGAAAGTAAAAGAAAACTTTTTCTAAGAGAGACCCAAATTTGTAAGCATTTTCTAACCACACATTTCCTCTGGTCAGATTCTACTACTTTCCTTCATTTACCTGTAAGCCCAAGGCTGACATCAGAAGTGTCGTTATTCGATGGGATGATTCAGACCAGTTCCAATGATCTTATGATGAAGAGAGCCATCTACACCCAGAGAGAGGACTGTGGGAACTAAGTGTGGATCATAACATAATATTTTTACTTTTTTGTTGTAGTTGTTGTTTGCTTATATTTTGTTTTCTTTCTCATTTTTTCCTATTTGATTTGATTTTTCTTGTGCAGCCAGATAATCGTATAAATATGTATATGTATATATATATATATATATTGGATTTAACACATATTTCTGCCATATTGAAAAAAAAAGAAATATTGTCATTGTTTGTTTGAATTTGTCACATAAGTCTCATTTTCATAATGACCTGGAACCAATCCTTTCTTTTTTTTCTCCAATGTGAAACAACTGTTGCCACCTCAGTTCTTCTACCTGTTTTGTCCTGATCTTTCTAATTCTTATAAATTCCCATGAATCTTGATGAATTGTCCTCATTTTTAACCACTACTCATGTCTTTCTATTCAATATTGGCATGGCAATCATCCTCATTTTAAGAGCTGCCACATTTTTGCACAGGTGGGTCTCTTTCCCTCCTTTAAGATTTCTTTGGGACACAAGCCCAAAGGGTATGCACAGTTTGATAGCGCTTTGGACATACTTCCAAACTTCTCTCCAGAATGATTGGATCAATTCACAACTCCACCAACAATGGAGAGGGAGAGATAGAATAAGGAATTAAGGATGACAATCAGGTCATAAGTCCAAGTGCCTGGGAAAATGGAGATGGTGCCCTTAATAGTAAAATAAGAAGTTAAGGAGAGGGAAGGATTTTGAAAGAAAAAATTAGTTCCTTTTAGACAAGTTGAATTTAAGATAGCTTCAGAACATACAGTGTGAAATAGTAAGTGTAAACTGAAGGAGATGTGAGATTAGAAGTCCAGAGAGAGGTTAAGACTGAATAAATGGATCAAAGAATCATTAGCGTAAATCATTGATTTCATGGGAGCTAATCAGATAAATCAATTGAAATAACATGGAAGGACTCCACCAGGGGGGCAGAGCCAAGATGGCAGAATGAAAACGTGACTCTCTTCATCCTCCTCTGATCTCCTCTCAAACCAACAATAAAATAAGCCTCTGAACTGATCTTCAAGTCAACAAATCCAGAAATATTTGGACACTGCTTTCTGAAGAACTTCATATCAGGTTTGTCTAACTCGGACAGAGGGATAAACAGAGGACTTGGGTGTAGGCCGGAAGTGAGGGTGGGACTCAGCTCAGCTCATCATGGCAGAAACTCCACACTCCAAACTCCAAACACCTGGAGTTTATCTGAGGCACTCCGGACACTCTGCCCTGATTGTGCACAGGTGTTCTGGCAGACTTGCCTTGTTTAAGGAGTAATCCCGATTTAGTCCTAGCCCCCACCGGCCCACCTCCTTAAGTTAATTCACCAAATTGCCCCAGGGCAAAGATTTTTTCCGCTCCTTAAAGAGACATCCACACTGTCTAAAAAAAAAAAAATGAAGAAGCAAAAAAGAGCTCTCAGCGTAGACAGGTTCTATCGAGAAAAAGAAGGGCTGTCCCCAGATCCTGAGGTTCCTTTAGACAAAACTCCAGAGGAAGTTATTAAGGACCATCACTGGTCCCCTTTTCAAAAGGCCTTTCTGGAAGATTGCATAAAGAACCTCAAAAGAGAGCTGGAGGATAAATGGGAAAATAAATTGAAATCAGTGCAAGAAGGATACAATATCTTGCAAGAAGGATATAATGCCCTGCAAAAGAGATATGCAAAAGACACCAATGTATTGAAAAATAAAATTAGTGAAGTGGAAAAAGAGTGCAATGAACAAAAAAATTCAATTGGCCAGTTACAAAAGGAGCTTAAAAAGGTAACTGAAGAAAACAACACTTTAAAAATAAGAATTGAACAAATGCAAGTGAATGACTCACTAAGACTTGAAGAATCAGTCAAACAAAAACAAAAAAATGAAAAATTAGAAGAAAATATGAAATATCTCCTAGGAAAAACAACTGACTTGGGAAATAGATCTAGGAGAGACAATCTAAGGATTATTGGACTTCCTGAAAGCCATGATGAAAAAAAGAATCTAAACACTGTCTTCCAGGAAATCCTGAAAGAAAACTGCCCTGAGGTTGTACAATCAGAAGGCAAAATCACCATTGAAAGAATTCACCGATCACCTCCTGAAAGATACCCCAAAATTAAAACCCCAAGGAATATCGTGGCTAAATTTCAGGAATATAGCACCAAGGAAAAGATTCTGCTAGCAGCTAGAAAGAAACAATTCAAATACCGAGGATCAATAATTAGAATCACACACAATTTGTCAGCCTCCACCTTGAAGGATGGAAGGGCCTGGAACCAGATATTCCGAAAGGCAAAGGAACTTGGATTACAGCCAAGAATAATCTATCCAGCTAGAAGGAGCATTATCCTCCAGGGAAGAAGATGGTCATTCAATGATATAGATGAATTTCATCTATTTCTAATGAAAAGACCAGATCTGAACAAAAAATTTGACCTCCAAACACAGAACTCAAGAGAAGCATAAAAAGGTAAAAAGGAAAGGACTCTTGAGAACTTTATTTCTACTATGGGGATACTTAAAGTTTGGGGGTATAATTAACTAGATATTACTTTGATAATATGAAAAAGAGAACTAGAGGGGGAAAGGTTGTCATACTGGGGAAAAGAGGGAAAAAGTGATAAAATAAGATCTAAAAAAAGGGAGTTAAAAACAAGGTAAAATCTCTTGAACAGGCAAAGAAAACCTGATATAATTGAGAGAAAAAGGGGAGGGAGATGAGCATTGTGTAAATTTTACTCTCATCAGGTTGGGTTCTAAAAGTGTATATCAGACACTTGATTTCACATAGAAACTTGTCTGTTGCTAGAGGGAAGTGGGAGGGAAAGGAGGAAAAAGAAAGGGATAAACTATTAGAAGGGAAAATAGAAGAATCAGGGGAAAGGAGTTTAAAAAAGGGGGAAAGGATCTAAAGGGTGGTGGATTGTTTGGGAGAGAGGGTCATCAAAAGCAAAGTACTGAGGAGGGGGAAAGGGAGAAAGGGGAAAGGAAAGGGGAAAACATAACTTGGGTAAATAAGATGGCAGGAAATAAAGAATTAGTTATTCTAACTGTGAATGTGAATGGGATGAACTTTCCCATAAAGCAGAAGAGGATATCAGACTGGATTAAAAACCAGAATCCCACAATATGTTGTCTACAAGAAACACATCTAAAACATAGTGACACATATAGGATGAAGGTAAAAGGCTGGAGCAGAACCTATTATGCTTCAGGTGAACAGAAAAAAGCAGGAGTAGCTATCCTTATCTCAGATCAAGTAAAAGCCAAGATAGATCTAATCAAAAGAGATAAAGAAGGAAACTGTATTTTATTAAAGGGTACCATAGATAATGTAGCAATATCAATACTAAATATGTATGCAGCAAGTGCAATAGCATCCAAATTCCTAGGGGAGAAATTAAGAGAGATGCAAGAAGAAATAGAGAGCCAAACTATACTAGTGGGTAATCTCAACCTTGCTCTCTTAGAATTAGATAAATCAAACCACAAAATAAACAAGAAAGAAACTAGGGAGATAAACCAATTGTTAGAAAAGTTAGGTATGATAGATCTATGGAGAAAGTTGAATGGAGACAGTAGGGAGTTTCCTTTTTTTTTCAGCAGTCCATGGAACCTATACAAAAATTGACTATGTGTTAGGGCATAAAAACCTCAAAATCAAATGCAGAAAGGCAGAAATAAATAGTAAATGCATCCTTTTCAGATCATGATGCAATAAAAATCACATGCAATATAAGGCCAGGAGAAAATAAACCAAAAGTTAATTGGAAATTAAATAATCTAATCCTGAAGAATGAATGGGTGAAAGAGCAAATCATAGACACAATCAATAATTTCATCCAGGAGAATGACAATAAGGAGACAACATACCAAAATTTGTGGGATACGGCCTAAGCAGTTATAAGGGGCAATTTTATATCTCTAGATGCTTACTTGCATAAAATAGAGAAAGAAAAGATCAATGAATTGGGCTTATTATTTAAAAAAAACTAGAAAAAGAACAAATTAAAAACCCTCAATTAAATACCAAATTGGAAATTCTAAAAATAAAATGAGAAATTAATAAAATTGAAAATAAGAAAACTATTGAATTAATAAATAAAACTAAGAGTTGGTTCTACAAAAAAAACCAACAAAATAGATAAGCCTTTAGTTAATTTGATAAGAAAAAGGAAAGAGGAAAATCAAATTGTCAGTCTCAAGAATGATAAGGGAGAACTTTCCTCCAATGAAGAGGAAATTAGAGCAATAATTAGGAGTTACTTTGCCCAACTTTATGCCAGTAAATTTTATAATCTAAATGAAATGGAGGAATATCTACAAAAATATAGATTGCTCAGGTTAACAGAAGAGGATATAAATTATTTAAATAGCCCCATATTAGAAAAAGAAATAGAACAAGCTATTAACCAACTCCCTAAGAAAAAATCTCCAGGGCCAAATGGATTTACATGTGAATTCTACCAAACATTCAAAGAACAATTAATTCCAATACTATACAAACTATTTGAGAAAATAGGGACAGAAGGTATACTGCCAAATTCCTTCTATGAGACCGATATGGTGCTGATAGCTAAGCCAGGTAGGGTGAAAACAGAGAAAGAAAACTATAGACCAATTTCCCTAATGAATATTGATGCAAAAATTTTAAATAAGATATTAGCAATGAGATTACAGAAAGTCATCTCCAGGATAGTACACTATGACCAAGTAGGCTTTATACCAGGGATGCAGGGCTCGTTCAATATTAAGAAAACTATCAGCATAATTAATTATATTAATAACCAAACTAACAAAAACCATATGATTATCTCAATAGATGCAGAAAAAGCATTTGATAAAATCCAACACCCTTTCCTATTAAAAACACTAGAGAGTATAGGAATAAATGGACTTTTCCTTAAAATGATCAGTAGTATCTATTTAAAACCATCAGCAAGCATTATATGTAATAGAGACAAACTAAAACCATTCCCAATAAGATCAGGAGTGAAACAAGGCTGTCCACTGTCACCATTACTATTTAATATTGTATTAGAAATGTTAGCTTTAGCAATAAGAGAAGAAAAAGAGATAAAAGGAATCAGAGTAGGTAGTGAAGAAACCAAATTATCACTCTTTGCAGATGACATGATGGTATACTTAGAGAACCCTAGAGACTCAACTAAAAAACTAGTAGAAACAATTCACAACTTTAGCAAAGTTGCAGGATTCAAAATTAATCCACATAAATCATCAGCATTCTTATATATTACCAACAAAGTTCAGCAGCAAGAGATACAAAAAGAAATTCCATTCCAAATAACAGATGATAGGAAAAAATATTTGGGAATCTATCTGCCAAGGAAAAGTCAGAAACTATACGAACTAAACTACAAAACACTTTCCACACAAATAAAATCAGACCTAATCAATTGGAAAAACATTAAGTGCTCATGGGTAGGCAGAGCTAACATAATAAAAATGACAATACTACCCAAACTAATCTACTTATTTAGTGCCATACCAATCAAACTCCCAAGAAATTATTTTACAGATCTAGAAAAAATAGTAGCAAAGTTCATTTGGAAGAACAAAAGGTCAAGGATTTCTAGGGGATTAATGAAAAAAAAGTCAGCTGAAGGTGGCCTTGCTGTATCAGATTTAAAGCTATATTATAAAGCCGAGGTCATCAAAACCATTTGGTACTGGCTAAGAAATAGAGCAGTTGATCAGTGGCACAGGATAGGTTATCAGGACAATTTAGGCAATAACCTTAACAATTTAGTGTTTGATAAACCCAAAGACCCCAGCTTTTGGGATAAGTACTCACTATTCAGCAAAAACTGCTGGGAAAATTGGAAACTAGTGTGGAAGAAATTAGGGCTTGACCCATACCTAACACCACATACCAAGATAAGATCTAAATGGGTTCAAGATCTAGATATAAAGAATGATTTTGTAAGCAAGTTAGAGGAACGTAATATAGTCTACCTCTCAGACCTGTGGAGATGGAATAAATTTATGTCCAAAGAAGATCTGGAACTCCTAATTGAACACCAGATGGATAATTTTGATTATATTAAGTTAAAAAGTTTCTATACAAATAAAACTAATGCAGACAAGATTAGGAGGGAAGCATCAAATTGGGAAATCATCTTTACATTTAATGGTTCTGATAAAGGCCTCATTTCTAAAATATATAGAGAATTGTCTCATATACATAAGAATTCAAGCCGCTCTTCAATAGATAAGTGGTCAAGGGATATGAACAGACAATTTTCAAATGATGAAATTAAAACCATCTCTAGTCATATGAAAAGTTGCTCCAAATCACTATTGATCAGAGAAATGCAAATTAAGGCAACTCTGAGGTACCACTTCACACCTGTCAGATTGGCTAAAATGACAGGAAAAGATAACGATGAATGTTGGAGGGGATGTGGGAAAACTGGGACACTAATACATTGTTGGTGGAACTGTGAATGGATCGAACCATTCTAGAGAGCAATTTGGAGCTATGCTCAAAAAGTTATCAAACTGTGCATACCCTTTGACCCAGCAGTGTTTCTACTGGGCCTATATCCCAAAGAGATCTTAGAGGAGGGAAAGGGACCCACATATGCAAGAATGTTTGTGGCAGCCCTTTTTGTAGTGGCTAGAAACTGGAAACTGAAGGGATGCCCATCAATTGGAGAATGGCTGAATAAATTATGGTATATGAATGTTATGGAATATTGCTCTGTAAGAAACGACCAGCAGGACGATTTCAGAGAGGCCTGGAGAGACTTACATGAACTGATGCTGAGTGAAACGAGCAGAACCAGGAGATCATCATACACAGCAACAACATTATTACATGGTGATCAATTCTGATGGACATGGCTCTCTGCAACAAAGAATTGTCTCAAACCAGTTCCAATTGTTCACTGAAGAAAACCATATACACCCAGAGAGAAGGATATGAAATATGGACCACAAAATAACATTTTCATGCTCTCTATTGATGTTTGCTTGCATTGTGTTGCCTTTCTCTGATTTTCTTTTTTTTCTTGTAGATAGGATCTTTCTTGCATAACTTGTCAAGTATTTCAACATTATTAACATGTAGTGGACTTCCTGCCATCTAGGGGAGGGGAGGGGACTGGGGGTAAAATTTGTAATGGAAAGCTTTGTAAAGATCAATGCTGGGAAACTACCCATACATATGTTATACAAATAAAAAGCTTTAATAAAAAAAAAAGAAAAAGAAAAAGAAAAGAAATGAGCAGAACCAGGAGATCATTATACACGGCAACAACAATATTACATGATGATCAATTCTGATGGACATGGCTCTCTGCAACAAAGAATTGTCTCAAACCAGTTCCAATTATTCACTGAAGAAAACCATATACACCCAGAGGGAGGGATATGAAATATGGACCACAACATAACATTTTCATGATCTCTATTGATGTTTGCTTGCATTGTGTTGCCTTTATCTGGTTTTCTTTTTTTTCTTGTAGATAGTATTTTTCTTGCACAACTTGTCAACTATTATTACGTTATTAACATGTAGTGGACTTCCTGCCATCTAGGGGAGGGGAGGGGACTGGGGGTAAAAGTTGTAATGGAGAGCTTTGTAAAGATCAATGCTGGGGAACTACCCATACATTTGTTATACAAATAAAAAGCTTTAATAAAAAATAAATAAATAATAAAAAATAAAAAGAAATAACATGGAAGGAGAAGAGGAAAAAGGTCTATAATAGAACCATGGGGATCAGTCCCTATTAGTGGGTATGTCCTGGATGATGATCCAATATAAGTGACTAAGAAGGAGCAATCTTATATGGGTAGGAGGAGAACTAGGAAAGAACTGCATCATAAAAATAATTGGCAGAATTGGTCAACTAATTTGGAAGAGGGGATGAGAGAGAATGTAGAATTTTTAATTTACTATCTTGCTGTAGCCTATATTACTTTCAGGTACTCAAATCTTATCTTGTTTCTTATCCCTATTTCTGCTTTGATCACAGATCTCTTATTACTTCTCCCTGATCTCTAGTCTACCACCAAGCTCTTAACATGCAATTTCTGAAAAGTTCTGATTTATCTCCTGGCTTTCATGATTCATAGCTACCCATGGTTTGGGGTGTTAAAACTAAAAGAAAAAAAAATCCAATGTTTAGAGAAGTACCAAGCGATAACAGTTTATTGCAGTGAGCAAGATTTCCCCAATAAGCTTAAGTGTTTATGTTTCTTCTTAAGCTATTAAATATTGAATTTATAAATTTGTATTTTGTTTTTATATGTATACACATATATATAAAACTACATTCACTTTTAAATTTATATTTTAAGTAGTATTTTACTGCCACACACATTATTTATAGAGATAACTAATTATGGACTATAAATGGGTAAAAA
>JAJPUD010000489.1:612834-676287 GCA_023553655.1 Myrmecobius fasciatus
ATCTGTAAATTGAGAATAATAGAATTTGCATTATCTTCCTCCCAGAATTGTTAGGAGAAAAGCAATTTGTAAGCCCTAAACCCTAGAGAAAAGTGATCAATTATTAATTCTGTGAATGAGAGAGTACTGCTTGAACAGACACAGTTCTTGACCAAATGAATTGTGTTGCCTATGAAGCAGTTCAGAAGCTCTGCCTTCAAAAATTAGGTAAGAATGAACTGATGCTGAGTGAAATGAGCAGAACCAGGAGATCATTATACACGGCAACAACAGTACTATATGACGATCAATTCTGATGGACATGGCTCTCTTCAACAATGAAATGTTTCAAACCACCTCCAATTGTTCACTGAAGAAAGCCATATACACCCAGAGAGAGGGATGTGAAATGTGGACCACAACATAACATTCTCATACTCCTTGATTGATGTTTGCTTACATTGTGTTTCCTTTATCTGATATATCGTTTGTGTAGACAAGATTTTTCTTGCACAACAATGACAAGTTTGGAAATATGTATACATATATTCGATTTGCCAATATTTTAACATAATTAACATGTAGTGGATATCCTGCCATCTAGGAGAGGGGTGGGGAGTTGGGGGAAAAATTTGTAATGGAAAGCTATGTAAGGGTTATTGTTGAAGAATTACCCACACATATGTTATGCAAATAAAATTAAAAAAATTTAAAAAAAATTAGGTAAGAGCCTTAAAGAAGCTGTAGGAATGCAGAGGTGAAAAGCTATCAAGTAGGCAAAAAAGTGTATAAATTATATAAAGGGGCTCAAGGAGAATAGGGGAGTAATGGGAAAAGTTTGCAAAGCACTATAAAATTAAGGAGAGTCATTATAGAGGACCCAGATAGATATACACACACATGTGTGCACGCGCACATGTCTCTCTCTCTGCTGATCTCATAGCACACAAATAAATTGGGGTGAAGAGTCTGAATAATAAAATAATTTGGGACATTTTAGAAAACTTGTATCAATTGATTTATGTTAAAAAAAAAATAAGGCTCATTATGACAGTATTCAACAGTTTCAAATAATTGGTTGAATCAAATATTTTGTCAGGCAAATAGAATGCCATAATTGTTGGCAACCATGTGCCCCATTTTGATTCGTTCTCAAAGTAGTTTTTCCCCCTCTGTCATAGACACAGACCACAGATCACCACAAGTAAACAGTAAAGTTATTTTGCTTATAAACCGCAAACCTAAAAGTTTGTTCAGAACAGAAATGTGACCCAGAGAGAAATTACATGGTATATCAAACCCTTTATTTTGGGGTCTAGTACATTATGCAAAGTGGTTCAAAATTTGTCATTTACTATATGACAAAAAACCCAACATTTTGGCAGGAAAAGGTAACATTTTTTGTTTTGTAATCTTTTTAAAAGGAAAAAAAAAACACATTCAGAAAACACAAGATTCTATGTAGAAAGCTCTTAATTTAACAAAGAAAATGACCTGCAAAAAAAGAGAAAAATTTTAATCAAAATGGATCGTCTTTTTCTTAATTCACAGAAGAATATCTGGTCATGCCCCTTATGTACCTTACAAAATAGCAGCAATTGAAGTCCAACCAATCATTTATATTATGGTGAGTGTGGCCAGAGGGCCAAGTGCAAAGTAAGAGAATGACAGCCTCTTTGAAATGTATTAAAAAAGGTTTCTGAGTGTCCTGAGACTGCTAAGTATTTGTGGAAGCCTGACAGGATCTCTGATGTAGTCAATTGTGTTTTATAATATCTCTGACTAGGTTGGCACTGCACGAAATTTGCTGAAACTTATTCTATAAATTAGGTAAGGTGGCACAAAGTCCTATTGAAATCTGTCATAGTAATCATCTTGACACAGAGGATGACAAAATGAGTGGTGGTCCTTTATGTTTTAATACCTCAAGATACTTAGGAACAAATCAGAAAATTAAATACTCCAAATGCTAGAAAAGCTTTAACTTTTTCACACATGGACTTTTTGATATCCCTGGCTTCCTTCAAGATTCAACTTAAATTTAACATTTTGCAGTTTCCTTTTCCCAGTATCCACCCCACTTCCTTCCACTTGAGTCTTCCCTTCTAGGGTTACCTTAATGCTGGTCTGTATATATTTTGTTTGGACCTATTTCTTTACATGTTGTCTCCTTTACTGTTATGTAAACTACATAAGGAAAGGAAATGTTTTGACCTTTCTTTGTATAGCTTTAAACACTGCTTGGCACACAGTAAGTACTTAATAAATGCTTTTGACTGATTGATCGATTGATAGTATCAACCACTAAAGCAGGCAAACCACAAGTGTACATGAACTAGGTTGTAATCATGAATACTTTCATTGTATACCATTGCCATATCATTAAAAAACAAAACACTGAAAATTGTACTTTCAAGATACTGCTTTTTGTCAATAGCACTATTAACTTCAATACACAATTGTGCATTGCTGACCATTTCAAGACAATCATAACAACCAAAAAAGTCAAAAACACACCAACAATAAAAAAACAAAATTAACTCTGAGTCTAAATTAGATTAAGTAAGAAAAGAAAGTGAGCCACTAATATCTGAAGAAGAAAAAGTTTTCATTGGAAAACTTCACTTTATAAAAATGCTAGAAGACATTTATAACAAAAAAATGCACTGACATATTGAAAAAGAGATGGGGTTTATTTGGACCAAAAGTATGAAAAATTCTTTATGAGTCTGATCATAATAATCTAACTGGGAGGAAGAAAGGAAAGGAGGGGGAAAAAAGGAAAAGGGAAAGTATCTGGAAAGGGCTCCAGAAATAAAAGTGTATCAGAAGACTAGATTTTGCTTTTTCTTCAATACATGAAGGCAAATGGCTAAAAGTTAAGTTCATCACCCAACCAAATTTGCAAAACATTTCTTTAACAAATTAAAAGAGTGGGGAAATGATGAAGTCCTGAATGGTGGGTATTGTTGGCAGAAAGAAACTGAAGCATTAATAAAATTGTTCCCTGGGTTTGGCAGGAAAAAGGCTATGATAGAGATCAGTTTCCCTGTGTAGTCCCACCCTCTATGGAGGTAATCCAGTCAGAAATACAAATTATGTCAAGCAGCTGAGGCCTTATAAATCTGTTTACACCCCATGCCATCAGGGTTGAACCTCCTTGGCCAATCCTCCATGATACTCTGTCTTTCCCCTTATCCCTACCCCGTGTCATATGGTATCTCTCCTAACCCCACTCTGCTTTATGGTGTAATTCCTCTCAGTCCCCACTTCTCTTCTGGGTACCTAAGTTCCTGCTAACTAAGGGCATGCCCCAATCTCATAAGGTGTTCACTTTCTCCTGGGTAATTATGAGAGCCACCTTTCTATTCTCTCCCAACTCCATTTCATATTTACCATTCCTAGTGTCTATTGTATCTTTTCTCCTTAATAAATTTGCCTTTTGTGAAAGGAAGGAAGGGAGGAAGGGAGAAAGGAAGGAAGGAAGAAAGGAAGAAAGGAAGGAAGGAAGGGAGGGAGGAAGGGAGGAAGGGAGGAAGGGAGGAAGGAGAAAAAAAAGAAAAAAGAGAGAAAGAAGGAAGCAAAGAAAGAAAAGAAAGAATTAGTTAAGTTCATACAGGAATCAAAACATCATAAAAAACAAGAAATTATTTAGCATCAATGAAAAAAATTACTGTGGCTTCAGAAGAAAGCAAAGGTGAAAGAGATCTTTTTACCCCAAAGGTCCTTTATATGGAACAAATGAGAAATGTTTATAATAGCTGTCATCATACCAATTACTCATAATCTCCAAGCTACCACAGAATGAAAACTTTATAAAGACCTAGCAGAGGAGATTAAAAGTCATTCCAGAATAGGATAAAGTGCTTATCATCCCTGTCATCCTATCTGCTTCTGGTATTGTAGGGAGATTGGTTTTAGGGAGCCTACAGAGAATGAGTTTATATCTTAATATATTTATTTTCCTACAAAATCCATTATTTGTTCATCTGTACAATCATAATCCATAAAACACTGGATATAAAAGAAAAGTAAAAGAATACTTTATCCCAGGTCATTTCCATCTGAACTCCATTTAACAATATAAAATAAAATAATTCCTTAGCAATAATTATAATTATTAACAACTAACATTTATCATAATGCTTCAAGACAGCTTTCATATAGTGGATAAGGAGCTAGATTAAGGTAGAGCTGGGTTTAAGTCTCACCTCAACACATACCTGATTTAGTGATCTGGCTGAGTTAGTTTTAATGCCCTAGTTAAGACTATAAGTTTTCAACTGGATATCAATAGTCATTGGCAAAGGGAATGTCTTCAATGGGAGTTCCCTTTGACATGAAATCACAGATCTGGTCCAAATGGGGGGGGGGGAGGGAACAGATTATAAAGCAATTTATATAAATTATCTCCTTTGATCCTCACAACAAATCTCTGAAGTAGATGCTCTCACAGTGACTTCATGGGAGAGAGAGAACTGATATTCAGAAATGTTGTTATTTGCCCAGGTTCTCCCTTTCAAGTAAGTATCAAGATAGTATTTAAATTCAAGTCTTCCTACTTAAAATCTGGCACTTCCACTCCATCATGCTAGAGAGTACAACTTTAGAATCAGGAATTCCAGAGTTAAAAACCTGCCTCTAAAAACATTTTAGTTAGACCTGTGAACAAGTGACACACTATCTCAATTGCCCCAAGGTAACCCTCTAAGTTTGGGTCAAATTGTTCATCTACTTCAATGACATGTATTATTACATAAGGAATTCCTTTTAAAAATAATAAGACAGGTTGATAATTGACTATGTAGCCCCTTGTTTTTAAGTCACCAGAGCAAATCTAACTATAGGTCAGGATCTTGTAGATTACAATAGCAGTAGGTTAAGTACTAAACTCTGATAAATATTACAGAACATTCAAAATATGAGAATAAGAATTTGTTTCATTGAAAAAACCCCAAAATCTCTAACAATGCTCATCCCGGGTTCAAGAATTTTATGGACAAGAGTACTGAACATAGTATCACATCCCTGACTTATCAATATACAAATTATAAGGTCTCTGAGAAGAGGTATAGCTTTCTTAAAGAGCCAGATCAAACACTATTTAAGCAGGAAGCCTTTTCTGCTCTCCTGGCATTTGTGTGTATATCTATATCTATATCCATATCTATATATCTATAGATACATACATATACACATATACATTCAAGGTCACTGTGTCTGCTTTGAATATCTTAAATATGATTTATATACATACAAAGTATTTGTAATTTTTATTTATATTTATGTATACATATTTATTCATGGCATATTTGTACACATATATTTAAGATATTCAAAGCTAACATGAACTTTGGGTGACAATGCATATATACATGCATGTATGTATATATGTACATACACACATACATTCACACATACATACATATCTGTCTTCTCCAGTAGATTATAAACCCCTTGAGGGCAAAGACTAATTTTTTTTTATCTTTGTATCCCTAGGTTGATCACAATGGGTTTGTTGTTTCTGATTGCTTGATACATTATAGGCATTTAATTTGTTAAAGGTACAGTATACTAAGCAACTGCCTGGGAACCAACCTTCCCAGAAACACTGAAAATATTCCTCAATGCTGATTGTCATGATGCCTGAAATCACACTGTTTAGGGACTAATTTATTTGAACTTTCAGGGCTTTTTAGTCTTCATATTCAATGAATTGGAACAAATACAGATGGGAGTATGAACACCTTCAGGTTTTATCAGTTAAAATGTTGACAGGCATTAGTCTATCAGAGCTCATCTTGCATCTGGAATCATTAGAGAGCCAAGTGAGATTGAACTGAAAGGGAGAACAAACAGGTCTTGAAAAGGAGATAGGATGGAGCTAGAAACAGGGTTCATCTGTTCACACTTTGGCTTGAAACCAGTGCTGAAACATAAGTTTTTCCCTTTGGAAGTTCCCTCTTCAAGAAAATCTGAAACATTCGGAAAGACTCTCCATATGACTGTTTCAAAGATAAATAGAAGATGTTCTCCCTTCTGGCTGTTGAAATATTATGTCCGCTGTGGAGATGGAATAAATTTATGTCCAAAGATCTGGAACTCTTAATTGAACACCAGATAGATAATTTTGATTATATTAAGTTAAAAAGTTTCTGTACAAATAAAACTAATGCAGACAAGATTAGGAGGGAAGCATCAAATTGGGAAATCATCTTTACATTTAATGGTTCTGATAAAGGTTTCATTTCTAAAATATATAGAGAATTGTCTCATATTTATAAGAATTCAAGCCTCTCTTCAATAGATAAGTGGTCAAGGGATATGAACAGACAATTTTCAAATGATGAAATTAAAACCATCTCTAGTCATATGAAAAGTTGCTCCAAATCACTATTGATCAGAGAAATGCAAATTAAGACAACTCTGAGGTACCACTACACACCTGTCAGATTGGCTAAAATAACAGGAAAAGATAACAATGAATGCTGGAGGGGATATGGGAAAGCTGGGTCACTAATACATTGTTGGTGGAACTGTGAACGGATCCAGCCATTCTGGAGAGCAGTTTGGAGCTATGCTCAAAAAGTTATCAAACTGTGCATACCCTTTGACCCAGCAGTGTTTCTATTGGGCTTATATCCCAAAGAAATCTTAGAGGAGGGAAAGGGACCCACATGTGCAAGAATGTTTGTGGCAGCCCTTTTTGTAGTAGCTAGAAACTGGAAACTGAATGGATGCCCATCAGTTGGAGAATGGCTGAATAAATTATGGTATATTAATGTTATGGAATATTATTGCTCTGTAAGAAACGACCAGCAGGGCAATTTCAGAGAGGCCTGGAGAGACTTGCATGAACTGATGCTGAGTGAAACGAGCAGAACCAGGAGATCATTATACACAGCAACAACAATATTACATGATGATCAATTCTGATGGACATGGCTCTCTGCAACAAAGAATTGTCTCAAACCAGTTCCAATTGTTCACTGAAGAAAACCATATACACCCAGAGAGAAGTATATGAAATGTGGACCACAAGTTAATATTTTCATGCTCTCTATTGATGTTTGCTTGCATTGTGTTTCCTTTCTCTGATTTTCTTTTTTTTTTCTTGTAGATAGGATTTTTCTTGCACAACTTGTCAAGTATTTTAACATTATTAACATGTAGTGGACTTCCTGCCATCTAGGGGAGGGGAGGGAACTGGTTGTAAAATTTGTAATGGAAAGCTTTGTAAAGATCAATGCTGAGGAACTACCCATACATATGTGATACAAATAAAAAGCTTTTAAAAAAAGAAATATAATATCTGGAAAATATTCCACCTGTTTGATAAAACAAAAACACAAATGATTTAGGTTGCAAGTTGCCACAAAGTTGCAAATACATCTTATTTTAGAACAAAAAATCACAGGTTTTAAGAAAAGATCTTTTCAACTTACAGGGTATCTAGAAACTACTTTTTTTTCAATAGAATTCTGAGCCTGGGTCATTTTCACTTTTAAAAAAAGAAGCAGTGCTGATTACATTTAATAAGGTGTCACCTGCCATTTTCCATCTTGTCAAAAAAAAAGCTGAAAAAGCTTATGTTATTTAAGAAAAGTTTAAAAAAGATTTGGTAGAATTGTTTTATTTTCTTAGACCATGTTAAATACTGAATCCAGCAGTTAATCTAGGCAAAATGCATAGTAATATTTATGTAGTTATTGACAGAAATTTAGTAGTGTTTAATTATCAATTGTTTACCAAGGTGTTTGCTGGTGTTACTCAAGCAAAATAAAAGATCTTTCTTTGATGGTGTGTCTAAATTTTCCTAAAGAGTAGCTGAAAACCTCATAGGTTTATTGTCAATCATATCTACATAATAAAAGCAAACAAAACAATGACCTAGACCTCTCTGCTTAGCAAGTATGGTAACATAGATTCATTTTCATGTCAAAGCACAAAGATTTTAAAGCTGAGAATCCCCAAACAGCCCTTAACATGGTCAGAATGCATTCCCTGAAATTAAATGAGGAGGATGCAGTCTGTCAATATAAAAGTGATCAAAGGAAGATAGAGAATTTCTAACCCTAAGTCAAATATAGTTTTAGAACAAACTGATCCTGCTATTAGATGGAAGATGACAAATAAAATTTTGCATATTCTGATTACCTTGCTGGTTGTTCGGTGTTCCTCAAAAGCTTGATCCCTGAAGACAAAGATTCTGGGAACTGAGAGATACTATTTCTTATGAAATGAAAATTGCTAATTTTTCTCTACTAGTTTAATGTGTGTGAGGGTCCTGCCTTTCTTAAACCAAAACTTTCTCTTTGGGTAATAAGTTAAAAGTAATTATAAAGTCCTCTCCTCCTAGTAGAAAAAAGATTGTACCTCAAATGAAGATATAAGATCATGCAGAGGAGAGAGAGAAAGAGAATTACAGAGACAGAGAGTGAGACAAAAACACAGAGAGAGAGAGAGAGACAGAAAAACAGACAAAGAGAGAGGAAGGGAAAGAGAGAGAAGAGAAGGAGGAGGAGGAAGAGGAAGAGAAAGAGAAAGAAAGCAACACTTTATCTTAGTGCAAACTCAGCATAGAAAAGCAATTGGAAAAGGTCCACAAATTACAGTACAATGACAATATTTGGTAACACCAATGGCCTTTACACAATGTCAAAAGTATGTTACTCCTTTCATACTCCCTGGAATAAGCTTTATGAATGATTCTAATAGGTATTCATTTACTTTTCCTACAGATAGTATGTATTTTTTGGAGTATGTACCACAGTTATGAGGGAAATGTCCTTTTGCTATTTTTCATACTATGCTATTTCACTAATACCTTTGCTTCAAATTAATTGTGTCCTCCATCTGACAAATAAAAGTGAATACATTGGTAGGTGCTCACAAACTGAATGGATATGAACCCACAGAGTATCTTGAAGCTGTAGTAGGTTTTCTGGGTCCCCAGTTGACAGAAGGGAGTGCCACAAATGTTATATTACAATTTAAAGGCAGCACTGTATCATGTATTGAGCCCTGAAATACCACTTTTCTAATAAATCTACATAGTACAAGAAAAAAACAAACATCTAACCATCACACCAGTAAAGAAAGTAGATGAAAAATATATATTGTCCCAAAGTATGACAAATAGCTGGACAAATGACCTGTCTGGATCTGTTGGATGGGCAATGAGCTGTATGCATAATTGAGTAGGCGATTATCTGGCATCACATTTGGGAAACTGTGCAACACAGTTCAACAATCCCAACCTGATTGCTGTTTGAAAACCCCTCTTTTTAACAAAAATATTCTCCCAGAGAAGCTATGTGGTAGTGAGTCATGAAATACATGGAAACTTGGAAGAATTAAAATGATAAAAAAAAAATCCAAAGAACAATGGAAACCTGCATGGTGGGCACAATAAGTAGACTACAAAATGTTAGCAACTATAACATGAATGCAAGAAAAGGTGGAATAGATATTGTAGCAGACATCTATTACTAGAAAAGGAAGACAATGAGACATATGGCTAAAATAAGAACAAACAGATGCTCAGTCCATCTGGTTACATTGGTACTTCTAAGATAATAGAAGAAGGAAAAGGATGTTCTCCATCATGTCTAGATCTCTTCTGAAGGATTTGTAAAAAAAAATGGACAAGTATATCCCAAAGAAATCATAAAGGAAGGAAAAGGCCCCACATGTGCAAGAATGTTTGTGGCAGCCCTTTTTGTAGTGGCTAGAAACTGGAAATTGAATAGATGCCCTTCAATTGGAGAATGGCTGAATAAATTATGGTATATGAATATTATGGAATATTATTTTTCTGTAAGAAATGACCAGCAAGATGATTTCAGAGAGACCTGGAGAGACTTACATGAACTGATGCTGAGTGAAATGAGCAGAACCAGGAGATCATTATGCACGGCAACAACAGTACTATATGACGATCAATTCTGATGGACATGGCTCTCTTCAACAATGAAATGTTTCAAACCACCTCCAATTGTTCACTGAAGAAAGCCATATACACCCAGAGAGAGGGATGTGAAATGTGGACCACAACATAACATTTTCATACTCCTTGATTGATGTTTGCTTACATTGTGTTTCCTTTATCTGATATATTGTTTGTGTAGATAAGATTTTTCTTGCACAACAATGACAAGTTTGGAAATATGTATACATATATTCGATTTGCCAATATTTTAACATAATTAACATGTAGTGGATATCCTGCCATCTAGGGGAGGGGTGGGGAGTTGGAGAAAAATTTGTAACGGAAAGCTATGTAAGGGTTATTGTTGAAGAATTACCCACACATATGTTATGCAAATAAAATTTAAAAAATGGACAAGAATCATATAGGATGAAAAGGCTTATAGTTAATATGATTTGCATTGGTGGAGAGGGTATTCAGGTTCACTAAAGATCCAATCATTGGTTCACTAAAGTGCCAAAAGTACCCAAGAATAAGTTGTGTAGAAAGCTGTATTCATAAAGGCTAAGTAAGTAAAAGATGAGGAATGTTAAATGATAAAACAGATAAGGTGGTATAAACAAAGCAACCGTAAAGGAGCAGAAGGGTGCATAGGAACAATGGTAGAATAATAAACATATTTCTCAGTATAGAGAAATGAGCATGAGCAGACCATTGTTTTTCTGACCTTCATTCTCAAGGAAGGGCATGACATCAGGGAGGTGATGCTATGACTTTCAAGTAATTGGATTTAAGTGAGGGAAGGCTGTTCAACCTGTCTCACTTTCTGTTCCAAAGCCAGAGGCTAGCAGTTGAGGCAAAGAATATTCTCTTTCATCTTGTTACCCCCCACACACACAAAGAAATCTAAATAAATCAATCAATCTGGGAGGGGAAGACCCTCAAGTTTTTGGCCAAAACAGAAATGATTGCTACTTACATTCTCTTTGAGGTAGACCGAAAGATTCCAATAATGACAAAAGAGACGATGAAGGGTATGGTTTTACACAAACCTGGGAAGACTCGTATGAACTGAATGCAAAGTGAAGTAAACAGAACCAGGAGAACAATTTATAAAATAACAATAACATTGTAAAGACAAATAACTTGGAAAGACTTAGGAATTTTGATCAACACAATGACCAAACACAATTCCAGAGGAATTGTAAGTGGATAGAGCACTGGGTGTGGAATCAGGAAAACTCATCTTCAAATTTGGCCTCAGACACTAGCTGTGTGACCTTGGGCAAGTCACTTCACCAGGTTTACCTCAGTTTCTTCATGTGTAAAATACGTTGGAAAAGGAAATTATAAACTACTCTAGTATTTCTGCCAAGAAAACCCCAAATGGAGTCATAAAAAGTTAGATAGGACTGAAATAACTTAAACAACAGCAAAGGTTTACCAAGTGGGTGCTCAATGCACATTTTTGAAAGAAGAGGGGGAGGAAGGAATAAAGTGCCTACTATATGCCAGACATAGGAATAAGTACTTTATAAATATTATTTCATTTGAGGTCAAGTTTTGCACTGGTGCTTGGATCTTGTCTAGCCCAACATTTTTAGGTTTTGGAAAATCAGATGAGATTTTTCTTAAATAAGAATGTGGTAAAGCCTGGATGCAGATTAAAGATACTTTTTCTTTACTTTCTTTTCTTTTTTTGGCTGTGTATTCTTTCACAGAATGACTTACATGAAAATGTGTTTTGCATGACCACACATGTATAAACTATGTCAAATGTTTGCCTTCTCAATGCAAGGTGAAGGGAGAGAATTTGGAATTCAAAATGTGAAAAAAGTTAAAATTGTTTTTACATATAATTGGGAAAAATAAAATGTTAAATAACATTTAAAAACTGAAAAAAGCACCACTGACTCAGTTTCCTCATATGTAAAATTATCTGGAGAAGGAAAACCACTTGTATATCTTTGCCAAGAAAACCCCAGTGAGGAACACAAAGAATTGGACATGACTAATACAAATGAACAACAATAATCTCGTTACCTTTGCTCAAATTTAGTGGTTTACCAAAGGAGGAGTTCTAGGAAAATTGCCCTAAGGGTATGGTTATATTGTCTGGCATGCAAATATTCCATGATATGGACATATCTCTGTACATTTCCCAGGATAGTCTACCATATGAAAAACTGTGTTATATCTGTGTTTTTCTCTCTTAAACATCTCGTGTGCCATGCCCACCCTTGACCAATTTTAAGTTCAGGAGGCTCTGTTATGACAAAGCCATTGAGATACAGCCCTGTCTGCATTGCTGCTAACAACATAGTAACAAACAGAGCAATGTAAAAGGAGCATTTGGATTCATCTCCACGGGTACATCAGCAGAGATGCATGATGGTATTCTACTCTCTTGCCCTCATCACTCACTGTTGGATTTTCTTTCCACTCCTCATCCTTCTCTCTGACACCAGTTTCCTATGCTTACGTTGTGACTAAGCTAAGAAGATCGTAGATTTTGATCTGGGAAAGGCTTTGGAAAACCATTTTGTCTGATCCTTTCATTTAACCAACAAAAAGTCTGGGGCCTAGGAAGGCAAGTGACTTGTCCAATTCGAAAAACCTCACAAGTCCAATGCTGGATTTGAAACCTGGTCCTCAGACTCCAGATCCCATATGCTTTCCATTACTAGGCTACATAATCCTAATAGTGATCCTCATCATACGAGTCCTAGTCCCTGATTCTCATTTCACTATAGGGCTGTCCACATTTAAGTAGTGGTTAGAAAGGACTGAGGATGAAGGAGAAGCAGAGATAGAGTGGGAGCCCACACCCCATCTTATCATGAGAGATAGATTCCATTCTCCATTCTGAAGTCCTCTATAGTCCTTTTTCACCACAACAACAAAGCACTAGTCAATAATGTGTTTTGTATCACTGACAGGAAGGGAGGAAGTAGAGACATCCTTATGGAAGCTGCTGCTATCACTTTTCCTAGCCCTATTCCACTGAAATCTCAGATCCCATTCTTTACAAGGCCCATCAAAAAGAGAATGATGTGAAAAGGAAATACAAGTGGTATCATAAAATTAGAATGGGAGGAGGAGAAATCTTTGACCTGCAGACACCACTTCTCACTAGTCCCAGTCTCTGTCCTCCTTCTTCTCTTCCTCCTTCTCCTCTTCCTCTTCCACTTTGTTCTCCTCTTCCTCTTCTTCACTGTGCCCAAAGCCACAATGCCCCAGTAACTTCAGAACCCCTCTCCCAGCTCCTTAACACCTCTCTCCAGATGGAATTCTTACCACAGATTTGGGAGTTGCCAGTGGCTTGAACATCAAAAAGGCATGATTTCAGCTGCCAGGGCCTGCCCCAGTGGGACCATGTACTTGGCATGCCAATTTGGAACTCAGCACACATTGTCCCATTGAACATGCAGTGACTTAATTATAGTTCTATGGTCCTCTAAGTACTATGCTTTAGGTCTATTATGGGTTGAAGAGGCTTTTGTGGGCTGGCCTAGGAGCCCAACCATCATTTATCATATGGTTTCTATAGTTTCCTATTTGTTGCCAGTTCCAAACAACTGACTTACAAACTTTTGGATGCAGTCCATTTATAATTCAGGGACTGCCTGTACTTCCTGGTGCCATGGAAAGGCAGAAGGATTGCTGAACACAACACTAATAGAAAAACAGAATGTCATAGTGGATAGAGGGCTGACTTTCAGTCAGGATGACCTGAATTCAAGTCCTGTGTCAGACACACACTGGCTGTGGTCCTAGGCTAGTAACTTAATCTCTTAGTGTCCTTCTCTTCCTGATAAATATCTGGCCACTGGACTCAGATGGTTCCAGGGGAGAAAGTGGGACTGATGATTTTGCACAGCCCTCCCTCACTTAAATCCAATTCACTTGCATATCATGGCATCACCTCTCTGATATCATGGTCTTTTCAAGAATAAAAAATAGACAATAAGACTATGAGTTGCAGAGTAGCTGTCAATCTGTACTGGTAGAAGTTCCTGTGTAGAAATATCCTCTCTGAGGAGATCCCTAGATTCAGTTAAGAAAAAAAAAGAATAATGACTAATAATGAAACTTAGAAGCCTTCATAAACGACTTCTGGATAAGAGTTTAGATCAGAATAGGTACACAATGAATGGAAAATTCAAAGGGATACTGAGAATCCAAGATAATGAATTCATACAGGCTTCTAGAAGTACCCATTTTGAAGAAACTCTGAGATTATGGTTCTTGACAACTTTGCTTCTCCTTCTGCCAACAAACCTATGTGAAGCAGATGGCACTACTTTGCCATTTATAGTTCTTGATGAAACTCTGTTAAAGACAACATTGGTCATGATTAAGAAATCTATGACCTTGCAACTTGGAATTTGCCACAAACATTTTGTTAGAGTGATTAAAAAAAATTACACTGTGAAAGTGCTTATATTCAATGTTCTATTTATTCCACCGGCTGAAAGGGGATGAAGTGGAATAAATAAAATGGGAATTGTTTTAGATGAGGAAAATAATCATAAAATTCCAGAAATGGGATCTTCATAAATAGAAAACATTTTAGTTAGATGATTCTTCAGATCTGATATCAGAAAGACAGACACCCTCCTCCTTTCCCAACATAGATAATTTGTCCCTTGAAGGTAGCAGTGGGGTGGAGAGGAGAAAGTAGAAATGAGGACAAGTGGTACAGAGAAGGTATTGCATGGGATGATGGGGAAACATCTCAGAATAATGGTTTCAGATTTAGAGCTAGGGCCTTAGAGATCATAAAGTATAACTTATTCTTTTTATGTGAGTAAACTGTGGCTAAAAGAAATTGTGACTTATAGAGGAGTACATATGTAAGGCAGGGTCCAAATTATGAAGCATTTTTTTCTGACTCTAGGTCTTACATTCTATCCACTGAACCAGCAACAATGCAGACAGGGCTGTATCTCGATGGCTTTGTCATTACAGAGTCACCTGAACTTAAAACTGGTCAAGGATAGGTATGGTATATAAGGTGTTTTAAGAGAGAAAAACCACAGCTATAACCCACAGTTCTCCATAGGGCAGAGCATCCTGGGAAATGCACAAAGATAAGTCTATATCATGCAATATTTGCATGCTAGCTGCCTAGATAATACCACCACACCCTTAAGGAAGTTTCCCTGGAACTCTTCAGCTGGTGAACCACTAAGTAATGAGACTGTTGTTCATTCATTTAAGTCACGTCCAACTCTTTGTGACCCCAATTGGCATTTTCTTGGCAAAGACACTGAAGTGGTTTTCTTTCTCCAGATCATTTTACAAATGAAAAAAATAATTAAACAGGGTTAAATGACTTGCCCAAGTGGCTGAGGCCAGAAATGAACTCAGATTTTCTTGATTCTGTACCTGGCACTCTATCCCCTCTCTCTGAGGAGATTGTGTCAGTTTAATAATGTGCTAGCAACACTCACTGCCCTTTTACATCTCAGAATGCCTTTAGTAGTTGTATGAGAGCAGTTTGGCTATTGCCATATCTACTATCTCTCTAGTCTATGGAAATAACAGAATACACACTTGACTTGGTCTGTATTCCTCCTAGCTTAAATCTCCAGAATGAGGTGGCCCTGAGAAAAGAAAATTTTTATGTAAAACAGCTTCTAAAATGGAGCAAGTTAGATTCTGGGATTGTTGTATATTTGTAATTTCCCTCCTTTTAAAAATGTGTGCCCTTAAGAGTCTTCATTATTTAATAAAGCATTTTCTAACACTTTCTAACACATAATCTAACACTGGTTGATTATGAAAGGATGTATTACCTGTTATTGATAAATAGAAAAAGATTGAATAGAGGAGAAAGAGTCAGTCTACAAGGAAAAAAATGAAAGCTGAGAATGATTTGAGCTAAATCCATCCCAAGTTTGAAGCCATTTAAGTTACACGTTAATAGGAAGATATGTGGAACAGGATATTTGGTTGGCAATAGGAAGTTAGAGATATGGGGCTCAGTCTTTCCACACTTTATATTCCCTGGCTTCTGGCCAGCAAATGGCCCTTTTGGAGTTACTCTGCAGTTGTGGAGCAAAATATTTGCTCTCCTTCTGTTGATTCTGCTATTTGGGAAAGAAGGCTCCCAGCAAAATAGTGAATTAGTGCCTAATAAAGGGAACCCAGACAACTGATTGGCTTTAGTGTTTCTCCTTCATCTTTGTAGATTTAACTAGTGAGTCATTTGATACTGTTGTGACTAATTGATGTGACAGTCACCAATTAGTCACCCATTAATAAAATGAAAAAGTAGAAAACTAAAGCTCCCCATTGTTTTACAACATCCCTTCTCAAAGGTTCCAGATCCAGAAAGAACCTTAATATGATTTAGTGGAACAAGGGCTGGATTTGGTAGCAAAGGACAAGGTTCAAATCATATCTTTGCTGCTTATCCCTATTCTGACTCTGAAGAAATCATTCTCTGGTCTGTTGTTTCCCTATATGCAAAATTGGGGGAGAAGGTTGATTTAGATATCACATAAATACTGCATTCAAGGAACTTATGATTCTTACTATAGTGAGGAAAGAGCACTTAGGTTAGTGTCAGAGAATGGGGGTTCAATCCTAGCTCTGTTGCTGCTACATTTGTGACCCTGGAAAAATAAATCAATACCTCTTGGTATTGGTTTCTTCATATCTAAAATAAGGGAGTCGGTCTAGGTGATCTTAGGAACTTAGATTTAGATTGCAGTGGGACCTCAGAGGTGATTTATGAATTTTTATGGTCTCCAGTAGAGTGAATTGCATAGAGTATGTGCATAATAACTAGACAGAGATGGGGTCAAATATGGTGGCTAGTATTCACAAAGGCACAGAAGTAGGAGACATGCCAATAGAATGTAAGATCATTGAAGACTTGAATTATTTCATTTTGTCTTTCTATCCCTGGCATCTCTCTAGGACATAAATGATTCTCAATAAATGCTTGTCAAATTCAATCAAATTGAGAAGACAGATAAAAGCAAAGGACAGCTAATAGTCCAGACTGCTGAGAATATAGAGTCCCTGAGGAGAAGAAGTATGAAATAAAGCTGAAAATCTAAGCTGGAGCCAGATTCAAGAGAGTTTTGAATGCCAAGCTAAATAATTTATATTTTATTCAGCAAATATTGAAGATGCCCTGGAGTTTTTGAGCTTGAGGGTGGTTGGATGGACTCACTAGGAGTGTCATTTTGTCATTGTTATAACTTAACTGGAGAAAGATTGGAAAAAGGGAGAAAGTTAATATTCTGCTAGGATAGCTAGGTGTCACAGTGGATTGAGAACTGACCTGGAAGCCAGGTCAGCCTGAGTTTAAATCCAGCCTTAGACAGTTGACACAAACTACTTGTGTGACCCTTGGCAAGTCACTTATTGCCTGGCCAAAATTTAATCCTAGAGACAGGAGATGGGTGACTGAATCATGGCTATAGGACAATGAATTCGACAACAAAGCAGTATTGAGGAGATTATGCTTCAAAGTTTGGAGGGGAGAATAGAGATACTTTTACCTTTCAGTGTCTTCTCACCTTTATCTCTTCTGATTTATTGTTGATTTTGACATTTATAATCAATGGTACACATACAGCTTATTGTGATACAATTCCCATATCTATAATGAATCATTTCATGTGTGTGAATATATAATCTCATATCTGATGATGTTCTTTGGTATTCTTGCCATTTCCAGAAATGTTTAATCTATTTTAAAAGAAAGTATTTTAGACACAGAGGCATGAGGTTTAGAAATGTTCTACATACCTTTGGCTTCTTTTGTTTCTTAAGCCTAAGGCATATTTTCAAATATATTTTTCACCTCTATGTGTACCTTTACATTGAAGTTACCAAGTATAAAAGAAGAAATCAACTTGGTTCAGAGATTTTGCCAAGTTCCTCATCGATTTGGAGAATGGGGGGGGGAGGAATGGGTCAGGCAGCACAGTGCATCTGGAAATAATTTCCTTGCATAAACAAGGATTGAAAAATTCCTGGTGGTAAATGTCAAGGTGGATTTATAGTTGAGTATTTTGAGGCAATTAGGGAAACTCTGCTCCCGTAAATTCTTCTGCAAAAGTCAAAGTGGCAGGAATATTATACTGATTACAAAAAAAAGAAATCACAAATTATTTCCCATTTGATTTGTATGTTTAGGATCAAAACTGCCACAAAATCTGACAAAATATCACAAGTCTTTTTGTAGATATTCTCTGGTAGCTGTTGAATTACAGAATCTAAGAGCTGGAAGGTATCTTAGAGGCCACTGTTATAATCTGAATCTCAACAGAACTTGCTTTTGCAACATGCCTAACAAATGGTATCCAGCCTTTACTTGAAAACCTCAGGTGAAAGGGAGTCCACTACCACCAGAGATAGCCTTTTCTAACTTGGAATTGCTTTCACTGGGAAGGATTTCCTTATGTGAAGCTGAAAAGCACTTCTCTATGTCTTCTACCCATTATGTCTAATTCTCTTTTCTGGGTTAAGTGGAACACATACCTTTTCATATAATAGTGTTCCAATACCAAAACACTACTATTATTTTTCCACTTCACCTTTCCCTTACATTTGCTCTTCTCTCAATCAATAGACATTTATTAAGCTCCTACTATGTGCCAGGCACTGTGTTAAGCAAAAAGCATGCAAAAGAATTAAAATATAAAAGAGTTTCCTGAAAGAAGAGGGAGGTGGGTGGCTCAGTGGGTAGAGTCCTGGGCTTAGAGTTAGGAAGACTTAGCTTCAAATGGGATCTCTGATACTTGCTAGCTGTGTGACTCTGGGCAATATACTCAACTTCTGTTTGCCTTAATTTGGTCAAGAAGAAACCACGCCAATATGTTTGCCAAAAAAAAATCCCAAACAATATCACAAGAGTCATATATGACAAAATGACTGAACAAGGATCTTATAATCTAATGGAAGAGACAAGAAGCAATCAAATATATACAAAGTAATGTTGACTTATGTTGACCCAGAGTCCATTAAAATCACTTTAAAAAAAAATTTCTTCTTTTTATAATTGAAGAAATGGATTCAACAAAGAGCCAACCTTCCACATCAAACTGGGGCTAGAACAGGGCTAGAAAATGACCTTCAGAGTTCCTCTGCTATACTTAGACAGCTATAAAATTGTGCAAACCTTTGGATCCAGCAGTCTATATCCCAAAAAGATCATAACTGAGGGAAAAGGGACCACGTGTACAAAAATGTTTGAGGCAACTCTTTTTTGTAGTGTCAAGGAACTAAAACTGAGTGGATGCCCATCAGTTGGGGAATAGCTAAATAAGTTATGATATATGAATTTAATGGAATATTCTTGTTCTATAAGGAATAATGAGCCGGATGGTTTCAGAAAAGCCTGGAAAGACTTAACAAGAGCTGATATTAAGTGAAGTGAGCAGAACCAGGAGAACATTGTTGTACACAGTAACAAGAAGATTATGTGATAATCAACTATGAGATTTACCGCCAAGATAATTCCAATAGATATGGAATGGAAAATGTCATCTGCATCCAGAAAGAGAACTCTGAAGACTGAATGCAGATTAAAACATATTATTTTCACCTTGTGTTTGTTTTTTCTTTCTCATGGTTTTTCCTTTATTATGTTCTTTTTCTTTCACAATGTGAATAATATGGATACATATTTAAAATTATTGTACATGTCAAATTGCTTGCTGTTTTGGAGAAGAGGAAGGTAAGGAAGGGAGGGAGAAAACATTGGAACTCAAAATCCTACAAAAATGAATGTCAAAAATTATCTTTACATGTAAATGGAAAAATAAATTACTATTAAGTTAAAAAAAAAAAAAACAACTCCTCTGTTTTCTACGATCCTGGGCAAAGTCTACTGTATTACCCTATTATGTTAAATGAAAAGCCTTTATGTAGATATACAGGAATACCTTCTTTTATCCTTGACCACATAATTGAACTAATTCAGTAAAATGAAGAAAATTAGCTCTCATCAGTACCTAGCCAAACAACAAATAACCTGTTGAAAACACATTTTGGAAAAGGAATAAGCATTTATATAGTACATACTATGTTCCAGGCATGGTGGTAAACAGTTTTTACAAATATTATTTCATCTAATTTTCATAACAACCCTGAGAAAGTATTATTATTATCTCCATTTCACAGTTGAGAAAACTGAACTGCTTTTCCCTTCCACAATACTCCCTTCTTCCCATCAGAATCCCTACTTTTTTTAATGAGAGAAAATATTTAAAAAGCAAAATGATCCGGGAAAAGTAACAGAGAAAAATCATGCTAAATTGTAAAGCTCTATTAGCCAAACCACCATTTGCCTCTTTAGGGGCAAGTGACATTGTCATTCTCTACTTAACTATTTAGGAAAATTCATTTTTGTTCTAAATCAGCAAAATTTAGTTTTTGAAATCTTTGTTAGAACAAACTTAATCTCATGATATATTTTCTCTTTGAGATAGAATCAGGTTTTTATTTTGGGACAAAAAGTCTAAATCTATTTGCATAATTACTAGATTCTGTTTCTTTTTGCAATATCATGATATTTATGGTATATTTTCAGCTTCCCCCCTTTAGATAAATAAGTGCATTTTATCTTAGGGGAAATGACCAAAATTAGTAATAAGTAACAAATCTAATAGAAGCAAAATGCTTTCCATAAATGAAGCTATTAAATAAGATATGCAAAGAACCTCAGAATGATTATTCTATGTGATTATAAAGTTACTTTCTTAACTTCTTAACTAAAGTGTACATATTATTACATGGCTAATGATGGAACTTATACAAGTGTATCAGCAAGGGTCAGACTTATAGGTAGGTGATTCAAGTGGTCATCTGGATTTAGAAAGTCTCCTTGTTTGGAAAAAAATCTCCATAGGTCACTAAAACATCTTTAAAGGATGAGAAAGTTTTATTTTAAAAAAGAAAAATCACTTGGGAGAAGAAACAAGGATAAATTAATGCTAAATTTTAAATGACTGATATGAAAGCCTTTCTTGACAGAATGTTTTGATGTGGGATGAATAGAAGAAGCCAGGTCTCAGAGGGAAAGAAATTATGGGAGTATTATGAAAGCTGGAATAAGCTCAAACAGGTGATGCTGTATCTCTAAGCTTTTTCATTTTTCACAATTTTTCCTAAGATTGACACTGACTTCTAGCATACAGAGAACAGGTTTTCATATATCAATATATGGAAAATTTATTATTATTTCAGCTTTTCTTTATATTGAAATTCCCTTCACTAGTGTGTAACTACAAGTTCTCTGCGACTTTTGAGGTAACTCTTAGGGAACTGCATGTAGTACATATGTATGTTAAATATACTGTTATTTAACATAGTTCTAGAAATGTTAACTACAATAAGAAAATAAGCAAAAAGAAATTGAGGGAATAAATATATGCAGAGAGGAAACAAAACTATCTTTTTTATAATGATGCTATAATCTATCTATAGAACCTCAAAATCAACTAAAAATTAATTGAAACAATATTTTCAGCAAATTTGTAAGATATAAAATAAATCTATGTAAATCAACAGTATGTCTGTTATCATCAACAAAACCTAGCTGAAAGAGCTAGAATTGGAAATTCCATTTAAAAACATTACAGAATAAATAAAATATTGGCCTAAGGAATGCAATAGAATACAGAAACAAAGACAAACCTAAATAATTAGAGAAATAATAATTGTTCTTGGGTAGGCTGGATCAATAAAACAAAAATAACAATAGTACTTTCACTGATCTTCTTACTTAGTCCCATACCAAAGTACCAAAGAATTACATAAAGTGTTAGATATATATATGTATATATACATACATACATACATATGTATGTATATATAGTTTGAAGGAACAAAATTCAAGAATTTCAAGGAAAACAATTTAAAAAGTGAAAAAAAAGGATCTTACAATATCATATCCACATAGAAAGCTAAGTAACTTACTGAGAAATACATGATCATTAAATGATTAAGGTAGGTATTGAACCTATATCTACCTTTCCTCCAAACACGATATTATATCCCCTCTACCATCCTACTCAGTTATCCTAACTTATAAAGTTGAATTTCATGTCTAAAAATGTTACCAATGGATTTATATTCTATTCGTGGTATTTCCTCCCTAGTAACAGTTAATGGTACAATGGATAGAACACCTGGTTTGAATTCCAGTCTAGGCTTCTTGTTTATTTACTAGCTTTTTGACACTGAGCTAGTCACTTAACCTATTGTTTCAGTTTCTTCCACCATTAAATAGATATAATAATGGCACCTACCTTGCAGGATTGTTGTGAGGAGATCAAATTAAATAATATTTGTAGAAAGCACAGAGCACAGTACCTGGCATAAAATAGGTACTATATAAACACTTATTTCCTTTCCCTTCTTCTCTTCCTTCCTCCTCCCCTGCCAATAGGACATTCTGCAACTACTCTATCTCTTCTTATCCTATGTGATGCTTGTTCAATATATTCAATGTGCTAGAAGCTTTCTTCTGGATCTTTTAAAATTTTTTAAATGCCAATAGGACATTCATCTGTCCATGATAACATCCATCTGTTATGTTTCACTCATGTTGCATCATATTTGATTTATTCTGTTTTCCATTGATATATGCATTTTCTCAATGATGTATATGACACCAATTTGCAGAAAGTCATCTTTGGTAATATGAAATAGTTCAACTTACTTAAACCCACCATGAATCTCTACTTTGCCTATTTAGGTAACTGCTATCCTGATTTCCCTGAGATTGTGATGTTCCATAATTCACAACTATATAGCCTTGCTAGGAATTTATGAGTAATATGATGGGATTCTGCCATAGAAATAGCACTTTTGGGAAAAACTGAAAGTGCTTTGGAGTTTCCCAAATAAAATCTAAGTATCCTCCTCCCCTTCTTCAGTTGTGGGTCCAGTTCATTGTTAATCTGCAGTCCTTCTTAAGAATATACCTTAAAGGTATATTCTTTCTTGAAGGTATATTCCTTCTTAAGAATATACCTTGAAGGACTAACTCAATGAGCTGACCATTCAACTGAATGTAATAATTTGGCAATACAAATTTTTTATCCACGGGGTGGGGGGGAGGAAGGGGGGAGTGCGGCACAGTTAAGGAAGGAGGGAAGGAGAGGGGAAGAGAAGAGAAACAGAGACAGAGACATACACACAGAGACTGACAGAAAATCAGAGACAGAAACAGAGACAAAGAGACAGAGACAGAGAGTAAGAGGGGAGGAGGGAAGGAGGGAGGGACATAGAGAGAGAGAGAGAGAGAGAGAGAGAGAGAGAGAGAGAGAGAGAGAGGAACAGGGAGAGGGAGAGGAACAGGGAAAGGGAGAAGGTGAGGAAGAGAGAGAAAATACAGACAGACAGAGACAAAGACAGTGACAGACAGACACAGAGACAGCAAGATGTACAGAAAGAGAAAGGGAGCTTCTGATTTCTTTTCTTTTTTTTTTTTTTTTTTTTTTTTTTTTTTTGCTGAGGCAATTGGGGTTAAGTGACTTGCCCAGGATAATTGGAAACTAGTATGGAAGAAATTAGGCATTGACCCACACCTAACACCATATACCAAGATAAGGTCAAAATGGATTCATGATCTAGGCATAAAGAATGATATTATAAACAAATTAGAACAATGTAGGATGGTTTACCTCTCAGACCTGTGGAGGGGGAAGGAATTTGTGACCAAAGAAGAACTAGAGATCATCATTAATCACAAAATAGATAAGTTTGACTATATCAAGTTAAAAGGTTTTTGGTCAAACAAAATGAATGCAGACAAGATTAGAAGAGTAGCAGTAAACTGGGAAAATATTTTTACATCCAAAGGTTCTGATAAAGACCTCATTTCTAAAATATATCGAGAATTGACTCAAATATATAAGAATTCAAGCCATTCTCCAATGGATAAATGGTCAAAAGATGGGAACAGACAATTTTCAGACGAAGAAATTGAAACTATTTCTGGTCACATGAAAAGGTGTTCCAAGTCACTATTGATTAGAGAAATGCAAATTAAGACAACTCTGAGATACCACTACACACCTGTCAGATTGGCTAAAATGACAGGAAATGATAATGATAACTGTTGGAGGGGATGTGGGAAAACTGGAACACTGATACATTGTTGGTGGAACTGTGAACGGATCCAACCATTCTGGAGAGCAATTTGGAGCTATGCTCAAAAAGTTATCAAACTGTGCATACCCTTTAGCCCAGCAGTGTTTCCACTGGGCCTATATCCCAAAGAGATTTTAAAGGAGGGAAAGGGACCCACATGTGCAAAAATGTTTGTGGCAGCCCTTTTTGTAGTGGCAAGAAACTGGAAATTGAAAAGATGCCCATCAATTGGAGAATGGCTGAATAAATTATGGTATATGAATGTTATGGAATATTATTGTTCTGTAAGAAATGTCCAACAGGTGGAGGGGTTGTGGGAGGGCTGGGACACTGATGCATTGTTGGTGGAGCTGTGAACGGATACAGCCATTCTGGAGAACAATTTGGAGCTATGCTCAAAAAGTTATCAAACTGTGCATACCCTTTGACCCAGCAGCATTTATATTGGGCTTATATCCCAAAGAAATCATAAAGAAAGGAAAAGGCCCCACATGTGCAAGAATGTTTGTGGCAGCCCTTTTTGTAGTGGCTAGAAACTGGAAATTGAATAGATGCCCTTCAACTGGAGAATGGCTGAATAAATTATAGTATATGAATATTATGGAATATTATTGTTCTGTAAGAAATGACCAGCAAGATGATTTCAGAGAGGCCTGGAGAGACTTACACGAACTGATGCTGAGTGAAATGAGCAGAACCAGGAGATCATTATACACGGCAACAATAGTACTATATGACAATTAATTCTGATGGACATGGCTCTCTTCAACAATGATATGTTTCAAACCACCTCCAATTGTTCACTGAAGAAAGCCATATACACCCAGAGAGAGGGATGCAAAATGTGGACCACAACATAACATTCTCATACTCCTTGATTGATGTTTGCTTACATTGTGTTTCCTTTATCTGATATATCGTTTGTGTAGATAAGATTTTTCTTGCACAACAATGATAAGTTTGGAAATATGTATACATATATTCGATTTGCCAATATTTTAACATAATTAACATGTAGTGGATATCCTGCCATCTAGGGAAGGGGTGGGGAAGTTGGGGGGAAAAAATTTGTAACGGAAAGCTATGTAAGGGTTATTGTTGAAGAATTACCCACACATATGTTATGCAAATAAAATAAAATTAAAAAAAATGTCCAACAGGAGGATTTCAGAGAGGCCTGGAGAGACTTGCATGAACTGATGCTGAGTGAAATCAGCAGAACCAGGAGAACATTATACACAGCAACAAGACTATACGATGATCAATTTTGATGGACATGGTTCTCTTCAACAATGATGTGATTCAAACCAGTTGTTCAGCTATGAAGATAGTCATATACATCCAGAGAGAGGCCTGTGGGAATTGAGTGTGAACCACAACACAGCATTTTAACGCTTTCTGTGAATATTTCCATGCATTTTGTTTTCCTTCTTAGGTTGTTTTTTTCTTCTTCTCTTTCTAGATCTGATGTTTCTTGTGCAGTAAGATAACTGTATAGATATGTATACATGTATTGTATTTGTCATATAATTTATCCTATTTAGCATGTATTAGATTACCTGTCATCTAGGGGTGGGGGGTAGGGGGAAGGAGGGGAAAAGCTTGGGAAAAAAAAAGTTTTTGCAAAGGTCAATGTTGAAAAATCACTCATATATTTTGTAAATAAAAAGCTCTATATATATATATTAAAAAAAAAAGTGACTTGCCCAGGGTCACACAGCTAGGAAGTGTTAAGTGTCTGAGGTCAAATTTGAACTCAGGTCTTCCTGACTTCAGGGCTGGTGCTCTATCCACTGCGCCACCTAGCTGCCCCCACTTCTGATTTCTTTTTTTAAAGTCAGTTAGAAATTAACTCTAAGTTCCTATCCACCAGTGAAATTTGCCTTCTTTCTGACTACTATATTTCACATAACATTGCTAAAATGTAACTGACTCTATACAGAAGCAGAAAGCATGTTTACATACTGTATACAGCATTTGTTGTCAACAATAATTGGATAAATAAACAATACATATCAACAAAAAGTAAATGCATAATAGAATATCTATCAAACAGCTAAAAACTGACCATTTTCTTGAGTCTTAATTCATCCAAATCTAAAAACAGTTCAAACTCAAGGGTTTTAAGAAATATATAACTTGAGTCTAGCTTTCCAAGATTATGAACTCCATGAGTAGCAAAGGAGGACTGACTATTCATTTGGAATTATTCTTCAAATAGAGCCAGCCTTTAGATAAATAGGCAGAAACTCTGGGAGAACTCTAGAACTGTGACTAATGTCTGGGATTCAGGAGATGGATTTGGAAGAAAATAGTTGTTTTCTGTTTTCTGTCCTGGGCAGGAGCCTCCAACTTCCTCTTGGCCACAACTACCTCATTGTTGGTAAATTAGGGTGAGTGAGTGAGTCTAACAGACAGTCCTGGCAAGAACAAGAATCAAAGAGTGTCCCTTTTAGATCACAGCATCTCTCTTCCATAGCTGTATCACATCACTTCCTGTGACCAGTACCTTCTCTTTGGCTCCTCAGCCAAAAAACTCCCATTGTTCAAAACCTAAGGGGGAGGGGAACAAGGGATGTTACATTAACCCTCCCTGCCCAGTTTTTATCAACTGAGCACCCAGTCCATTGTTATTTTCCTTTATCTTCTTACCTTCTGATTCCAGTGATTCAGAGTCATATATTTGAGAGTTGTGAAACCTTATTTCCCTGCTATTTATTAATACTCTCATCTCTATCCCACTCATCAAGAAAGTTTCTTGATTTCCTATTTTCCTTTCCATCCCGTACTATGGAATTCTCTCACTATCCCAAATAAACTCCCCTTTGTCGTAGATCTCTATAACATTTAGGACATAATTGTCCCTTTCTTTTTACTAATATCCTCCTTCAAATCCTCATAAAATTTTACCCAAAATATTGTTGTAGTCTTTTAACTGTTCTTATTGCCTCTAATATCTCCCCTCTCCATTTTTCTCCCAATGTACAAAAACATATTCTTAAACAGAGATCTATGTCAGACTCCTAGATATTCAAAAGTCTGGATTGAATTTATGAGCTTGAGAGTGGGAGAGATTGCAAGCAGGGAGCTGCTTGTGTAGGAGATTCCTGATGAAAAGAGAAGGGAATTTCTCTCCTCCCCTCCTACCAAAGCTAAGTAGCTTTCAATGGAGAGTTAGTAACACATAAGGAAACATCCAGAAAGAAACAGAGACACACATTCTATTAAGACACTGATATCTAGAAGAGCAGTTCCTGAGTAGCCAACTGGACATTCTACTAACTATAGCTACTGCACTCAAGAAGTGCTTCCAAAGGACTGTACAAAGAATTTTTAACCCCTACAGCAGAGTTGTTTGCTCCTTTGCCCCAGATGTATTCTTTAAGGCCCTTTGATACCATGGTACTATAAGTTTGAGCCCATTCTTCATGGGAATTATCGTGTTCCTTCTATCTTGTACTGAGATGAACCTGGGTTTCTCTGGATAACAATAATAATAACATAATAACTAACATTTATATAGTGCTTACTATGTGTCAGATACTGAACTTAGCATTTATTTTTTATTAAACCTTTTTATTTGCAAAATATATGCATGGGTAATTTTTCAACATTGACCCTTGCAAAGCTTTCTGTTACAAATTTCCCCCCTCCCCACTCTTCCCCTAGATGGCAGAAAATCCACTACATGTTAATTATGTTAAAATACTTGACAGATTGAATATGTGTATACATATTTTTACAGTCATCTTGCTGGGCAAGAAAAGTAAGATCTACAAGAAAAAAAATCTGAGAAGGAAAATATAATGCAAGCAAACATCAATTGAGAGCATGAAAATGTCATATTGTGGTCCACATTCATATCCCTCTCTCTGGGTGTATATGGCTTTCTTCATCACTGAACAATTGGAACTGGTTCATTGTTGAAGAGAGCCATGTCCTTCAGAATTGATCATCCTATAATCTTGTTGTTGCCATGTATAATGATCTCCTGGTTCTGCTCATTTCACTCAGCATCATGAACTTAGCATCTTACAATGATTATCTCATTTAATATTCACATCAACCCTGGGAGGTAGGTGCTATTATTATCGCTCTTTTAGATGAAGACACTAAGATAGACAGTGTATGAATGTTTTTTTCTCACACAGTTAGGCCCAGCACTGTTTTCACTGTGATACCAATCTGCTTTGATCCTCCTATCAAAAACTAGCTATTTCTTTTTTTTTTGGTGGGAATGAGTGTATGTAGTACTTTCTCCATATTGTCATTTCTAGATCCTCCCTCTGCTCCCTTTACTCAGAACCTTTCTTGTTGTGATATTTACTCCATCCAAATGTATCACTCCTTCCAGGTTCCTTTTCCTATCATCTGCCAGTAGTTTGGCCATTTACCTGACTCAAAATAGTCCAGTACTTGGCTCACAGTCTTTCTCATCACCCTGCCCTCTCATTGCATTCAATATTAATATTGAAGATCCCTAAAATATTCTGGACTCCTAGCACATCAATTTCCTCAACTCTCCCAGCTTCTATCTCTATTGTCTCTCATTTACCATAGGTTTGGGCATACCATTAATCTTATCATTGCTTTGTTCTGCTTCATGATTCTGAACTCTAAAATCATCTCAATGATCACAATTTCCTTTCTTTCTATCTCTGCTTCATTCTTTATCTTCTGTAAACCTGAATTTTATAGTCATACAAAACTAGCTGGCATGATATCTAAATGCCAGTGTAGCAATGGATTGTATTCCATAGAGCTTTCATGGGATGAACCTTTAATGGACCCTCACTAAAAGACTTCCCTTCTACTATGACAAAGTAATTCCCCTATTGATGAGCAATAAGCAGAAATAACTACTAATTTTACACTTTAAAAAGGGAGACTAACCTCTGATTTGCTCTTTCTCCCATCTGCCTAGAGAATCAGGACCCTTCAATTTTCTTTCTGGGAGGGATGATGAAAGGGTTGAAAACCTTAACCCAACCTGAAATTATGTTATCTATAAACACATGAAAGCTAAAGTAGATTTCCTTCTTAGAACAGAAAAGGTGTTGTAATTAAGTGAGTAGGTAGCTGGTCCAAAAGCCAGAAACCTAGACTCAAATTTCTTCCTTCTGATTTTCTTGTTGTTGAGTCACTTCAATTTGTCTAACTCTTTGAAATCTCATTTGGGTTTTTCTCAGCAAAGATACTGGAGTGGTTTGCCATTTCTTTCTCCAGGTCATTTTATGTATGAGGAAATTGAGGCAAAAAGGACAGAATGACTTACCTAGGATCACACAAGGCAAGTTTGTCTCTGAGTTTGTCTCTGAGTCTAGATTTGAATTTAGGTTTCTTCTGATGCATATGATCCATAATCTCTTGGTTCTTTAGGCAGAGGTGTTAAAATTCAGAGAACTAAATTAAAATGTAATTGGGAAGTGTTTAAACAAATACAATATAACATAGATATGTTAAGTTGTGGTTTTCAAAGTCAATTTGGAAGCTGGGAGCTATTTTTATTTGAATTTGACACCATTGTTCTAGGTAACTGTAAGATTTCAAATTTCAGAGAGGACACTAACATTGGAAGAAGTTTCTTCACCTGAGAATTCTCTATATAAATGAAATCAAAGGTATAGTCTCTATCTCTTTCCAGGCAAACATAAAGCAGGGTTCTAGCTCTCTCCTCTATTTTATTCTTTTCTGATTATAGGTGAATCATAGTGCTCCTAAGAGGAATGTTTCTTACCAGAAGTCAACTTTGGGAGTTTAAGAGATCTCAAGATCCACATCCCTAAGTGTAAGGGGTCTGGCAACAGGAAGACTGTTTTACAACTATACCTTTCTGGAAGAAAATGATCTTGGACAAGAAGAAGAGTTTCAGGTTCTCCTCTAGTTTGTCAGAAAATATGAGCCTCTAGGGAATTATTTGGAAGTGCTGAACTATGGTGAATTGTAAAATGCCCATTCATCAATTTCATAAATATTTCATGTTCTTCTTATGTTAAAATTCAACCCCTCAGGAGAGTGTAACAGTAGTTTTTATTCCTTTTGCTGCTTGTTCAAGTCTTTTGTGAGTCTCTTGTATTAGACTTTATTATTATTATTATTATTATTATTATTATTATTATTATTATTTTGGTGAGGCAATTGGGATTGAATGACTTACCCAGAATCACAACAGCTAATAAATATTATGTCTGAATTTGAACTCAGATCCTCCAGAGCCAACACTCTATCAAATATACCACTTACCTGATGCACGTTAAATGTTTTGTTTGGGTCTAGGAAATAAATACATACCCTATGTCTAATCTGAGTACCTTTCACACTCTGAAAAGACAGTAGACAAGAGTCAAACCTAAATTTTAAATAATTTTCTCCAGAGTTTGGAAATGAATAGAAATATCCAAAGGTATCAGAGACTAACAACCTATTTCAGGCTCCTCTAGGATTAAAAGTTATCTTGATTTATAGGTTCAGGGCTAAACTGTTCTAATCAGATCCCAAGAACTCATTTTTCATCTAAAGTTCATCACTGGAACTTTATTTTATCTAATAACAAGGGTTCAAACTCCATGTTCACAACCTCAGGCACCCTAATGTCATCATTCTTTCTTACCTTCCACATCCAGTGTCTAAATCTCTTAAATTTGATTCCATTGAAAACATTCACATTCTTTTCAATCAGCTAATACCCTATTTCAACAATAACCTCCTGATCTCCTAACTTGAAGGCTTGTCTCTGCCATTGCTAACCTATTCTCTACAAGGTACTAAAATAATGTACCTAAAGCACAGGTTGGAACATGTCACTCCTCTTGTTTCTAGGCTCAAATAGAGACTCTTCTGTTGGACTTTGAAATCCCTTCACATTAAACTCCAGCCAATTCCAGCTCCACCTTTACACAGTCTATGGTGTGGCCAGATTAAGCTACTTGCTTTTCTTGGTACACAACATTCCATTTCTTCTCACTGTGCATTTCAACAAGCAATTCCCCATAACCAGAAGCATTCCTTTCTCATGTCTCTCAGAATCCATAACTTTGCTCAAAGTTCAACTCAAATATCACTTCCTACATGAGGCCTTTTATGATAAACCCAGATGCTAATACTCCTTGCCAAATTATTTTGTATTTGTTCTGAATGTATTTCCTGCTCTGTGAAACAGCTAACTAGAACCTGTTCTGTGAACTCAGCATTCCACATATAACCTTTGTATATTTACACATACCAGGAACTGTCGCCTTGCTCAAAGTGCCTCTTTGACCACTTACCCTTCTTCAAGGTTAAACTCAGGTGCCATCTCTTACAAAAAAAACCTTATTTAACTCTTCCCCTTATTGTTATTAATTATTATATTATTTTTATTATTTATTTTTATTTAATTTTCTTTATATACTATTATTTTAATGATCATTAATAATTATTAATGTTTTTTTACTTCCTCAAATGAGCTTGTATTTATTTATCCATATAAAATCCATCATAATTAGCTGTATTATACATAATAGTTGTGTGACTCTGGCCAAGTCACTAATCCTTATTTATCTCAGTAAAATGTGGGCACACTGGAGAGGAAAATGGCAACCATTCCAGTATCTTTACCAAGAAAACCCCATGGACAAAAGTCCATAGGTTCACATAGACTGAATGCCTGAACAACAACAAATACCCCAGTAAAACATAAGTTGCCTGACGCAGATACCATTTAGTTTTTATCTTTGCCTTAGTACACTAGTGACTAGCTACAATAGGTATTCAGGGATAATTAATTAAATTGAATGTATTTCCCTTCTTACCACTATACTTCCCCTTCTCTACCTTCCCTCCAACCCTCTCCTTCACTTTTTTCTTTTGAAGGTTAGGTTGTGGCTCTTGAGTTTCCCTTCACTCCAGATTATTGCCCTAGGTGAGGCACCAGGCCTTCTCTCAGATGACTAATCAAGGAAAAGTCATCTGGAACAATAGTTCCTCTCGATTGATGAGGGTTTAATGACCCAGGTGTGAATCTCTTGGGAGCTAGACTAAGATCAGAGGAATTGCGTTTTGAGCCTAGCTGTCTTCTCCCTGAGACACTAATTAAAGTGTGTTCACATATGTTATGTCTTTATAGATCCCAGCTCCCAACTTTAGAAACTTAGAGGTTTCAAAGGTCTATTCACAGAGGGAAAGAAAGGACAATTGGTCAGGCTTTTTATTCCTACCCACATGCAGGAATGACTATGTTATCCTGCTATATCATTAAACACTGAAGGACAAATGTTTTAAATGTTGTATTTGCCTATTATTCATTTTTACATACTTGGGAATTACACAAAAGAAAGTTGAATTTCTAGAGCAGAGACAGTAGTGATGAAATCCTGGCTTATGCACTGTGTCCTAGGCCAGAAATTTAATCTAAGTCTCAATTTACTCAATTTATAATAAATGTTGCTGCTCTCAAAGTGCTAAGCAAATCTTAAAACACTTTACAAAAGTGATATATTTGTTTATTTATTATATTAGAGAAGATGATTTGTCTAAAGTTACATAGAAAATACTATTAAAATCAATATTAGAACTGGAAGATTTGGAAAATCCTTTATTTTGTCTACTAAAATATTCACATACAAGTTGTGACTAAAAGAGAAAGTCTAATAAGACCTGTTTAAATCATTTAATATATTTAATTGTCTATCCTCTCACCATGGATCTGTGGAAGAACAGAAATAGATATGTAGATAAATATATATTTTTTAAAACCTGCCTTTTAGTATCCCTAGAAATACTGAGCAATACTATTTCTCCAGTCAATTTGCCTCAGTTTCCTCATCTGTAAAATGAGTTGGAGAAGGAAATGGCAAAGCATGTCAGTATCTTGGCCAAGAAAACCCCAAATGGGTTCTGCAGATTTTGAGATTTTGGACTACTGTTCTAGTCCAAATTCAATCCTTTCTCCACCCTAATCCAGATAAGGAAATTATTGCCTAGAGAGGTCAAATCATTTGTTAGTTCAAATTCCTTCCATCTGTTCTTCGAATTACTTTTTCATTTATTTAAAATTTTTTGTTGCTTTTGGTTGGACCTCAGATTCATTATATTACAAAATTAAAATAAAAAGATCTTGGGGCAGCTAGGTGGTGCAGTGGATAGAGCACCAGCCCTGAAGTCAGGAGGATCTGAGTTCAAATTTGGTCTCAGACACTTAACCCTGGCCAAGTCACTTAACCCCAATAGCCTCAGCAAAACAAAAACAAAAAATAAAATAAAATAATCTCTTCCAAATGCAGAAAAATGGAATTTCCCAGAAAAACTGCAGATATAGATACAGGAGAATTTCCTTCTCATTCATCCTGCTCTTCCACCTTTCTAAAGACACAATTTCAAGTAAAAGCTACTTAGATAACAAATTCTAGGATTTGATGGGAGCTCACTTTATCTGGGAGCTATATTTGGCTGCCCCTTGAATCTTTCTGAATCAATGATTTGGTCTTTAGCTGCTGGAATATTTGTTCCAGAAATCCTTCAAGATCTGGTTTCAGTGTATTGAGCAACATTCAACTCCTACAATTTAAAAAGACTCCAATTTCACCCCTAAGAATGGTTAAGTATGTTTTTATTGATGCTTACTTTTACATTCTGACCTTTTAAAAATAGGGGTAGGACAATAAGAATATAATTTGAAAATCTATTTCAATTCAACAAATATTTATTAAATATTTATGGGTAACATTTCTGTGCCAGGCAATTTAGACTCAAAACCGAAGCCACAAGTCAGTCAACTAGCATATATTAAGTACTTTCTGTACACTTTTTGTTGAGTGCTAAGAGCACAAAGAAAGGAAAAGATAGACACACATGCACCCACAAACACAAACATACACATCCTAAAGATACACATAAATTTATATATAAGATTGCAAAAGTTTACATAGCTAGACATAAATAAGCACAGAAAGTAAATTGAGCTTAAGGGAGTAAGGAGGAACACTACCAACTGGAAGGCTCTAAACAGATTCTTAAAGGGAGTTAGAAATTCTTAGAGATAGAAGTGAGATTACAAGCTATGCAAAAATATGGAGATGAAAGATTGTTTATCAGGAAAGTCAAGTAGACCAGTTTGTTTGAAATGTAGGGGAAGGGAAAGGGGAAGAAAGTAATGTAAAATAAATCTTGAAAGATAGCCTGGAGAGACATTGTGACCTGTCTTAAATGCCAAAGATTGAAGCAGGTTCTATATTCTTCTTGAGGCATAGTGAAATTGTGATTTTGGAAAGATATTGGGAAGCTACCTGGAGGATGGATTTGGACAGAAAAAAGGTTTGAAGTAGGAAGAAGAATTAGGAAACATTTTCCATAATCCTGGTGAAAGGTAATCAGGATAGAGTAGCATAATAGTCAGATGAATGAAGCAGAGGAGGGGAGAGAGAAAAAAAAAAGGAAGCATTAAACTAATTAAGACTAACTCCTACTGCTTTGAGATTTTCAAAGTTCTTTCCTCAAAACACAGTGAGAGAAATACAGCAAATATGTACCGCATTAGAGAGATGAAGAATCTCAAGTTCCAAAGTGTTGCAAATAATAATGATGGTAATAATAATAACAGCTAACATTTACATAATACTTTAAAATTTGCAAAAAAAAATGACGAATGTTGGTGGGGATGTGGGAAAACTGGAATACTGATACATTGTTGGTGGAACTGTGAATGGATCCAACCATTCTTGAGAGCAATTTGGAACTATGCTCAAAAAGTTATCAAAATATGCATACCCTTTGACCCAGTAGTGTTTCTACTGGGCTTATATCCCAAAGAAATCTTAAAGGAAAGAAAGGGACCCACATGTGCAAAAATGTTTGTAGCAGCCCTTTTTGTAGTGGCTAGAAACTGGAAACTGAATTGATGCCCATCAATTGGAGAATGGCTAAATAAACTATGGTATGTGAATGTTTTGGAATATTATTGTTCTATAAGAAACAACCAGCAGGATGATTTCAGAGAGGCCTGGACAGACTTGCATGGACTGATGCTGAGTGAAATGAGCAGAACCAGGAGATCACTATACACGGCAACAACAAGACTATATGATGAACAATTCTGATGGACATGGCTCTCTTCAACAATGAAATGTTTCAAACCAGTTCCAATTGTTCAGTGAAGAAAGCCATATACACCCAGAGAGAGGGAAATGAAATGTGGACCACAACATAACATTTTCATGCTCACTATTTATGTTTGCTTGCATTGTGTTTCCTTTCTCTAATTTTTTTTCTTGTAGGTACGATTTTTCTTGCACAACAATGATAAGTGTGGAAATATATATACATATATTCGACTTATCAAGTATTTTAACATAATTAACATGTAGTGGATTTCCTGCCATCTAGGGAAGGGGTGGGGACTGGGGGGGGGACTTGTAACAGAAAGCTTTGTAAGGGTCAATATTGAAGAATTACTCATACATATGTTTTGCAAATAAAAAACTTTAATAAAAAATACAAATAAAATTTGCAAAATATGTATACAAAGTGTCCCAAAAGTTTTAGTGCAGTTTAAAACCTCAATAACTATTAATGTAATAGACATTAAATAAATAACATAATTAATATAATTTTATAATAGCATAATTTTTATAATCTTTAATAACTATTAAAGCTTAAAATTAAACTAAAACTTTTAGGACACCCTGTGTTACCTCATCAACACCTTGAGAACAATCCTGATACAGTTATTAGCATATAGTGGGTGCTTAATAAATGCATGTTAATAATAGCTAACATTTTTACAATGCCACCAATGTGCCAAGCACTGTGCTAAACACTTTAAAAAGGTTATCTCAGTTGAATCCTCAAAACAGTTCTGGGAATAAGTATTATTGTCCCTCCTTGACAGATAAGGAAACTGAGTTAAGCAGAAGTTAATTAACTTGGATGACTAGTAAGTGTCTGAGGCTAGATTTGAACTCAGATCTTTCTTTTTTTTAATTAAAGCTTTTTATTTGCAAAACATATGCATGGGTAATTTCTCAACATGGACCCTTGTAAAGCTTTCTGTTACAAAATTTCCCCTCCTTCCCCCATCCCCTCCCCTAGATGGCAGATAGTCTAATACATGTTAATTATGTTAAAATATATGACAAATTGAATATATATATACATACATACATATTTATACAATTATCTTGCTGGGCAAGAAAAATCGGATCTAGAAGAAAAAAAAACCTGAGAAGGAAAACAAAATGCAAGCAAACATCAACAAAGAGTGTGAAAATGCTGTCTTGTGGTTCATACTCAGATCCCATAGGCCTCTCTCCCTGAACAACTGGAACTGGCTTGAAACATTTCATTGTTGAAGAGAGCCATGTCCATCAGAATTGATCATCATATAGTATTGTTGTTGCCGTGTATAATGATCTCTTGGTTCTTCTCACTTCATTTAGCATCAGTTCATGTAAGTCTCTCCAGGCCTCTCTGAAATCATCCTGCTGGTTGTTTCTTATAGAGCAATAATATTCCATGACATTCATATACCATAATTTCTTCAGCCATTCTCCAATTGATGGGCATCTATTCAGTTTCCAGTTTCTAGCCACTACAAAAAAGACTGCTGCAAACATTCTTGCCCATGTGGGTCCCTTTCTTTCCTCTAAGATCTCTTTGGGATATAAGCGCAATAGAAACACCACTGGGTCAAATGGTATGCACAGTTTGATAAATCTTTGAGCATAGCTCCAGATTGCTCTCCAGAATGGTTGGATCCGTTCACAGTTCCACGAGCAATGTATCAGTGTCCCATGAACTCAGATCTTCTGACTCCAGATCTAGCACTCTATCCACTGTTCCCATCCTGAATTAGATACTGCAACTATTCTCATCCTCAGGAAAGTGATTTTTTCATACCCACACTGCCACTGTCAAGGGCAGAAATTGCTAGAAAATGTCTGAGAGTCAGACTGAATTCAAGCTCAGGGTTTCTGACACCAATTTCAACACTCTCCATGTCTCCTGAAGCCTATACCATTTTATTTGGTTGTAATTCACACATTATTGCTAAGCATGTGCATTTTGTTTCACAATCATCAGTCTTTTGCTCTGTAATTCAGAGCAGATCTGCTGTCATTGCCTAGTCAGACCATAAGGTGGCACCCCAGCTCCTGCTTCTTACCCAGCTAGGTGCCCATCTATATTGTTTTATATACCCTGGTTCTATTTTGCTATTTGTCTGGATAGGAAAAGAAGGAAGTACCCTTCTTACTTCTAGTCAGCTATGTTATAAAAATATTGCAAGTTATTCAAGTGAAGAGCATTACTATTTTAGATATCATGGATTTTAAGGTACCAATATAACCCAATTCACACACATTCTAGCTTACTAAATCTCTCTGACCTTTGATCCTACTTCCAAGAAATCCTGAATCTTATTCTGTTTGCACAAAATTATATATATATATATATATATATATATATATATATATATATATATATCATTCCGTTACAAGGAAGTCCAAGTTTCAGATGTTTCCAAAGAAACTTTCTATTTTTCCTATATTGATTTACCCACTGACTATAAAACACCAACACATACATCTATCTAATCATTTACATGGGATTAAGTCAATGACAACTCAATCAAGAATTACTATTGTAAAAAAAGAAAAATGACAAATATTGGAGGAAATGTGGGAAAATTGATACACTAATGGATTGTTGGTGAAGTTGTGAACTGATCCAATCATTCTGGAGAACATTTTGGAATGATGCCCAAAAGATTATAAAACCGTTCATACAGCTTGATCCATCAATATCAGTACTAGGTCTACATACTAAAAAGATTTTAAAAAGGAAATGGAGCTATAGCAGTTCTTTTTGTGATAGCAAAAAACCCCAGAGTAACTCAGGACTCAAAATCCATTTGCATAAGACTTTCTTCATTGATGGAGACTAAGTTTACCAGTGTTCTGTACCCACATTAAGGGTGGAGTTGGCAAAAGTTTAGAAGATTTGATCTTCTGGTTTCAAACTTCAAGGAAGAAAGACAAATATATTTCTCTTGAGATTCTCTTGAGATCACTGAAGACAGGGAAAAACTCTGGGGAAAATTCAACATGTAAAGGATCTAACATCTTAATTATGTTCCTATTCCTAGCTTATTACAATAGAGACCAGAGAATTTTCTCTTGGATGATTTATGGGATTCTCTTGATTAAATTGAACTGATTCACCAGGGGAGAGCAGATTGTCCATTCTGTGTATTGTCTGATATTATTGATCTCTATAATTTCTTTGATTTCTATTTTCTGTTAGCTTGCATAAGTGGGTTTATTTGCTTTTTACTACACATGTTCTTTGTGGGAATAACCTTTGTTGGGAAGGATATCAAGCCTTGGATATAAAGCTTGGGACAATCTTTTACTGTTAAGGGATAGCAATCAGTAGGTCAGCTTAAACCTAAAAATTATATCCTCTACATTAACATTATTTAAGGGACAAACAGATATAATTCTATCCTATACCTTTCTCTGAGTAGAGCAAAATGGCCAGTCTCATGGACTCTAGCCTTTTGTTTCCTCTCCTGACAGGGTTCAAAGACTCCTTTGGAGAAGGTAATCAGAGGAGACTATTGGACTTACCTGTTCAAGCCTCCTTACAAGCCACATTTTGACACATAGAACCTACAAAACATACTCACCCACACCACTACCTCTACTACCACCACCAACAACAACAACAACAATTGGAAGCTAAAGGAATGCTCATCAACTGAGGAATGCTTGAATGTGATGTAGTACTATTGTGCTGTAAGAAATGAAGAAATAGATGAATTCAAAAAGACATAGAAAGACTTCTATGAACTGATGCAGAGTAAAACAGCAGAAACAGAAAAACAATTTATACTATACTTATACAATGTTAAAAAAATGAACAGTTTTAAGAACTCTTACAAACTGATGAAGAATGAAATGAGCAGAGCAGGAAAAACAATGTATTTAGTTAAGAGCAACACTGTACAATACAATGACCATTCATAATTCTGGAGAATTAATGATGAAACATGTTATCCCATTACAAAAAGGTGATGGATCAGTATATAGAGTGAGATGCATGCATATATATATGTATATGTACACACATGTAAATATGTATTATATACACAGACATATATAAATTTTTGATTCAATCATTGAGGTAATTTGTTTTGCTTGACTATGTATGTTTATTACAACTAATTTGTTTTTCTTTTCTTCTTTAATAGAACAGAGGAGTAGAACTTAGTATTTAAGAAATATTTAAATAGAGATGGAGGGATGTACTAGATATGTAATTTGCATGAGTTTTCAGATGAGGTCATAGTATTATTAGTTTTACTTAACTGTTTTACTTTGTTAAAAGAAACCATTCTGAAAGTAGCCTCCAACTAGGAGTAATTTTTAAATGTAAAGTAAGAACAAAACATCAATAATTTTTTTTAAAAAATAGTTGAAGATACTATGATAAGCTCTGTAATAGAAGCCAGGAAAATATAATGTTGTCTTTGCCCTATTGGAATTTACTTTTCAGTTCTTCTGTTCCATTGTACTATCATCTGTCAAGAAGCATGATGTAATAGGAAAAAAGCAAAATACAAACCCAATGAACTGAGTTCTAGTTGTTAATCACTATTTGATTCATATGCTTTTTATCCCTTGAGGGATAGGAAAAGACAAATGAGACTATGTCTTCAAGGTTCTATCAGGCAGAATAGCAGTGGTCTTTATTTCAACCATTAGCATTATTTTTGTCGCAGGCTAAGTAGAGGACAGGACTTCAATGTCTGGACCTCAGTTTACTCATCTATATAGTAAAAGGTTTCAAATAAGTTACTTCTAGCTCTAAATCTTATAAACTATTGTTATGTAGTACCTGCCTTTCACAGTTTACAATCTGTCCCCACCACTTAGTGGGGCTTTAAGTTGTGGGGTAAGAGAGGAAGTTCATGACAGGTGACAGATCAGAGAAGTAACCAAACTATAGGGCCACCAGTTTCCTTCTTTCGGCTCCACATTCTCCACAAGCAAATGAACCTATTGTCAAAAAAAGCTTGAAGGATGCTCAAAGTAATAAGACAGTTTAAACCATGAAAAGCTTCTATCTTCTGAATCCACCCAGATCCCAAGATCAATCCCCATGCTATGAGTTCCAGGCTCAAAATTCCATTAGACTTTCTGTATTTCTATCTTATTTGCATTTAATAACCACTACTAGAAGTGTAAGTCAAACATACTGTGTAAACTATGTTGTTTACACTCCTTTCTCTCTTCAAAGGAGGACACATTGTGCATTTCCTGGAACTCCTGTGTCTATGCTTGAGGTCTAGGAGACACTAATGCAGTTGATTTAAAAATATTAATTATTCTTTCTTTTTTGCTAGTATGTGCTGACCATTTGCTTATCAATTCTGTGCTAACAGTAAGTGCTGTTTATAACATTAGAGCATGAATTTGTGCTTCAGCAAAGAGAAAATTCAATTATGCAAAATCTATGTGACTAGAGCACACAGCAATAATAAGTGCAAAGAAAGAGGTAGGACTGATCCAGTAAGTCAGGGCTCAAAGTTAAATTAAACTTGAGAAAATAAATAAATCTACTCTACTCTTGAAAATAAGAAATGGTGCTGCTTCCTGATTAGAGTAAAAACTAAGAAACAGGTCAATAAGTTTCTGAGAAACATGTAGAGCTCAGCACTTCTATCCAGTATTTCTATCCAGCAAGACATGCCCAACTCACTGGGATGCAGATCATTACATCCAAGGATTGGGTAAACTCCAAGGGAATAGAACACAAACTGCGTTAAAGGTAATGATCTGTGTAAGATTAGAGGATCATGAATTGAAAGATTCAATTCACTCATTTTACTATGAAAACAATCCTGGAGAGGCGAGATGACTCACCCAAATCATGCAAATAGCAAGTGTCAGAACTAGAATTTGAACTGTGTTTCATTGTATACTCATAATAAATATTACACAACTACAACCCAGTAATTGAAACTATGAAATAATCAGAATAATTCCTCAACTCATATATTAGAAATTAAGCTTATAGAAGAAACCCAAGAAAAGAATGCTACTTCCAGTTTTGTGGGGGTAAGGTGTGGCACAGAAGAATGTTTCCCCTTAGTACCAATACAAAGAAAAGATATTTTCTTTCTTTCTCCTTTCTTTGCTTCTTTCCTTTCTTTCTTTCATTTTTTTCCTTCATATTTACATCTTTTCTTTCTTTCCTTCTTTTCTTTCTTCATCCTTTCCTTCCTTCCTCTCCTTCTTTTGTTTTCTTCCTTCCTTCCTTCCTTCCTTCCTTCTTTCCTCCCTCTCTCTCTCCTTCTTCCCTCCCTCCCTTTCTTTCAACATCCAGGGAGTGCTACCATTGATAGCAAAGACAGGTTCTATCAAATACATATTTTAAAATATCATGCACAAGATCTAGCACCAGAACCATGTGAGGTAACCATAAAACTCTTTCACTTTCAGAAAAAATGACTACCTTTTTTGCTTTAGTCGAATCCTTTTATGGGCACATAAATTATTGTATTGCTTTGTTTCATTGGTGTAGGTAACAAATCACAATGGAAAATTCTTCCCTTTCATTATATTGATAGTGATGTGCTTCACTGTCTTTCTCCTTATTTAATGACAAATTGGAATAAGTTCTTAGTAAGTACTTAAATTAATAATTACAAAAGCAAAAGTATTAGTCAGCATGTAACACACACACACTCCACATTCTATTTGATAACTGGACTGATCACTTTCAAAAGCTTTCTGAGATGATCTCTGTCTTTCTCATTCTCTTACCCTCCCTGAAAATGAAAACTAAACTGAAAACTCATTTCTTAGTTAAACCCCAACTAGGATCTAAGTGAGAGGTTATTTCATTCACCATGTAAATTAGACCTTTCAGATCATTGTTTTAAGAAGGTCAAGAAAACCGGTCCCACGTTGAAATTTTCTTTGGCTTGGCTGGATTTCAGCCTATTTCTTCTGGTCATTAAGGATTTGAAACTCTGGTAGCCTTCAGTATGTCCCTACCATATCCAGTGTAGCAAGAGGAAGTATATCATAGGTTGGATGTCATTCAATCTCTTTTTTCTAATTCTTTCTTTTTAAAAATACATAATACATTTTTACAGATGCGATATATCTTTGTATCAAATTAACTCCTGGAAAAACACTTCCTACACAACCTTCCTTCAGATGGAACCTTCCATTATAACAGTAATAACAATAACAAAAATGAGCAATAACACTTAAGTATAGTCACTGATTGTGACAATGTATGAAATATTCATCCCTACTAGGTTGTGGCTTTTCTGTCATGAGAAAGGAAATATGCTTTAACTTTTATGTCTAAGACTATCATTAGTTACTTGTTTGGGGTTTTTTTTTGGGAGGTAATTGGGGTTAAGTGGCTTGCCCAGGTACACACAGCTAGTAAGTACCATCATTAGTTTACTTTTTCAGAGGTCAGTTTTTTAAAATGATCTTTTCATTTTACTGTTGTAGTTCTCATGTTCATTGTTTTTTTCATTTCTGCTTTTTCACTCTTTATCAGTTTATATAAATCTTCCCATGTTTCTTCAGATTCCTTATATTATCATTTCTTTGTATTCCCAGCACCTAGCAATGAACAAAAATCTTGTTGACTGACTGGTTTTTATGACACAATAATATTCTGTTATATTCAAAAGTTATAGTTTTCTCATTCACATATCTCTGTTTCCAGGCCTTTGTTGCCTCTCTCTCTCACACACACACACACACATAAGTACACACACATGTACACATACATACACACACACTCATGCAAACACATGCTGCTCTGAATATTTTGACATATATTATCTATATCTGTAAGAAGTTGAGGAAGATTTTTTTAATTAAAAGTTTTAAAAAATAAATTTGATATAGTTTGTGGGTTTTTTATGCCACCAAAAAGTCCCAGGGTAGGGAAATTATTTTTTATTTTTAATATCATTGACAAGCCCTCATTGTGTTGTGTTATCACCAATATCAGTTAGTATGTTCCTTATATCATTGATTGACCCAGTGATTAGTGACCCAGTATAATTTAAGAATTAACATCAATTAGTTTTTTTTGCAAAGGAATATTTACTGACCAAAATATAGCCAAAAAAAAAAAAAGTGAACATATTTTTCCAAAGCAGGAGCACACTATACTACTTTGGTCCTAGGATTGCAGGTTCAAAGCATTAGACCCATTAAATCCATTTTCAAATATAGTATAACTGACAGATAACATTTGCTCCAGAAACTGATATCTCTGTGAACATATATAATTTATGGGCTGAGTCCAACAGGCAACTCTTTGAGGCTATGTTGATGGTAAATTTATTATGCAATGGGGTTCCCATGCCAGGAGCTATTGAGATCTCACAAGATTTTGGACTAGTCTATTCTCCTAAGAAAACAAATAAAAATAGGAAAAGAAAGAAAAGTACTATGTTCAAAGATATTTGTTAAAGCTAGTAATATCTCCTTAATGAATCTGTTATCACTACTACTAATACTTACTACTCTGAGGTTTATAGCCATCTTCATTGCTCTCACCCCTTAAGGGAGCCCATTTTAGTTAGTGCTTTTTGATTGCACACTCAGTTTGGGTTCATCAGTCAATTAAAATTCCCTTTCTTCATCACCTGACAATCAGATAGAAGGCAATTATAGAACATCTGTACATGCTCCAAAATTCATATGGAAGATGGTTTCAGGTAGAGCCTATTATGTATGCTTATAATTTGATCTCTCATTGGGTAGTCCTGTTAAATGAGAAAAGTCCATGATTCAATTTTTTTTAGAGTTTGTGTGTGTGACTTCTTATATTTAGATTAAGTACATTTCAGAACTTGTTGTGAAATATACTGTAATATGTTGATCTAAACCAACTTCTACTCTTGTCTTTCATTTTCCAACTCTATATTTTCCATTTTGAAGATATCATAACCATGAGCATAATCTTTTACATTCACCCAGGAAGAGCATTTTTCAGGGACACTCATAGCATGTCTGTTACATTTCTTTCTGAGGATCTGTAGGATGCAGGGCTGAAAATGAAATTGCTATGAATATGTACTCTCTAAAATATATTCTGACCCAAACACAGTGAACTCTCAATTTATAAACTGCCAAAGCTAGCAAAAATCAAGCAAAATTAAGATGGGATCAATTTTCCTCATTTTATTAACTTACAAATGGAGCAAAAAAATTGAATAATCTTTTATATTCTAAAAAATAGAAGCAGGAGAAAGACATTGCTAAGTTTAAAATGAGGTAAGGGATATGCTTTTTATTCATGGTTCTGAGGCATGTGATTTTTCTCTTTTTGTTTATCTTATTTTCTATTAAATAGCTCCCGTCACTGACTTTATTTTAATCTAAGGAAATTCTGCATGTTACTTTGTATTATTTACATATGTGAAAAATTTAGGACCAAATTTGTAAATAGTTAGCATTTTCTCAGTGAAGAAGCATCTTGCCTGATAATCACATGTATTTTAAAGTTTTTAGTGGGTGATTAGGATGAGTCAGACTTGAGATAATTTTTGTTTAAAGAAAGAAACATTTGAGAAATAAATTTTCTCATCTGATTGTTAGGGTGTTATCCAGTTAGTTATTTTTCCATGAGCCTCAGTCTGATGTCCTTTTTCTTTGATCTCTTTAGAGGTATGGACTTAGCAGCATTTTTCTGAGTCAAAAGATGTACACAATTTGTAATTTGGGGGATATAGTTTCAAATTGCTTTCCAAAACAGCGGTACCAATGCATTAACAGTAAATGTCAGGCTGTTTTTTTTTTCCTTCTGAATTCATTCCTTTCTGTCTTTCTCTACACACACACACACACACACACACACACACACACACACACACACGTGCGCGCGCAAATATATCTATATAATTATCTTGACCCTACTGTTAACCACTTCAGTTCCACACCATCTTCTAATCTTAAATCTTTATACCCTTGCCAAAATTATGCCTACTGTCCACCTCTTCTACTCCCATTCACTGAACTGAGCTAGAAGAAGTCATGCAATTGGGATAACTAAACATAATATAAATTAACATTACTGAAAACCAACTAGAACTTCATTGTAGACAAGCAATTCTTTTCCCTCTTTAAATGATTTATCTGACTCCTTACATAATTTAATCCAAACCTTTATCTTTTCTCTTCAAATCTCCCATTGCCCTTCCCTCACTCTCTCTACAGAGAATATCATTTAATTTACAAAGAAAATTGAAATCATTTGTGGTGGTTTCTATTTTCTTCTCTTCATCTCAAAAACTCCTTTTCACCCCTCACCATCTCTTTCTTTCCTCTTCCTGATCTTCCTCCTTACCAAAGCCAGCTTCTCTATATGTGTTCTTGATTTCATCCCTTCCTTTCATCTCCAGCAGATTATCATCTCAATCATCCCTTCCTTCTCCTTGATCTTGTCTTTCCCTACCTTACTTGTTCCTTTCCCACTGATTTCAAAGATTGCAAGCCTTACCCATCCTTTAAAAATTGTCACTAAATCCTATCATCCCTTCAAACTATGATCTTACACCTCTACTTGCTTTCTCAGCCAAATTATTAGGGAAACACTACTTATGCCTCCTGCCTTTATTTTCTCATCTCTACCTTACTCCTCAATTCTTGGAAGTCTGGTTTCCTCCCTTGTTATTCACCCTTAGTTTTCTAAGAGGACCAGTGGCATCATGGGGTAACACCTTGACTTGCACATGAATTGGATTCAAGTGAGACAGAGTGGCTCAAAGTCATCTGCCTCATTCTTCCAGAGTCATCGAGGACCAATGACAAGATAGACGTCAGAATGACTGGCAATGTCCTGGGATGCAGAAGATGACCATGGCATTTTCCAGGTCTGACCAAGTTCTAAGTGCCCCACAGATCCTGCCTTAGTTTCCTTTGTGATCTTTGAAACAAATTACATATTGATTTAAATACCTTTTCAAGAGCCAGGAGCTTATAAGCCTCCAAGAAAACTTTAAGGCACAGAAATGGATCTGGAGCATTTTAAGCCTGGACTTGAGAGATTATTTATTTCTTCCTAAGACATATGAGGAAACTATGGCCTTAGTTTGGCAACATAGTACATTGGAAAGAAAGCTGGAATTAAAAGTCAAAAGGAATGAGTTTAAATCCTGTTTCTGCCATTTATTACCTGTAACCTTGGGCAACATATCTAATTTCTATGAACTGGTTTCCTTATCTGTGAAATGAGTATTGGACAAGATGACCTTTAACAACCCTCCTAATGATTCTATAATTTAAATTTTTGATGAGACATGAAGAGATAGGCTCAGGATCTTAAGAAATCCAATATAATTTCCCACATAATTGAATCCATGTTCATGTTCTTGGCCAAATTTAACAGCATGTTCCCATCTTTGTGGATTTTGCAATTCAATCTTTCTGGCACTAAAAAATACACCCTGGATAATATTCTGGGAAAATCCTTTTCCCCAAAAAGCACCCAGGAAAACAATAACAATGAATGTATGTAGTAGATTTGTCAATTCTTATACATAGAAGAAGACAATGACAAATAGTGATAAAGACTCATTTAAACCAATGAAATGGAAACACTCAGGCTCCAGCTATTGACACTAATTGAAAAATACTACCTGGATCTTTAGGTACCAAAATGGTAGAGTGAAGAAACCCCTCCAAACTAGAAAACTCAGAATTGATTTAAAGGCAGGGAAGCAGTTTACCATCATGGCAGTAAAGGTCTGCTTTACTGGTGTGAAGGGAGTAAAGTAGTAATAACAGCAGCAGCAGCAGCAGCAGCTGCTGCTGCTGCAGCAGAAGAGCTCAGCCTCAAAAAAATCAAATTGGTCAAATGGAAAAGGAAGTACAAAAGTTCACTGAAAAAAAATAATTCCTTAAAAATCAGAATTGAGCAAGTAGAAAGTAATGACTCTGTAAAACATCAACATACAATAAAACAAAATCAAAAAAGTAAAAATAAATAGAAAAAAATATGAAATTTCTTACTGGAAAAACAACTGACTTAGAAAATAGATCCAAGAAAGAAAATACAAGAATCATTGGACTACCTGAAAGCCCTGATTTTAAAAAAAAAAGGCTGAAAAATATCTTTCAAGAAATTATCAAAGAAAACTCCTCTGAAAGAGGGCAAAATAGAAACCTGAAGAATCCACTAATCACTGTCTGAATGATATCCCCAAATGAAAACTCCTAGTAACATCATAAATATATGCCAGAGCTGATATATCAAAGAGAAAATATTGTAAGCAGCCAAAAATAATTCAGATACCATGGAATCACAGCCAAAATTACACAGGATTTAATAGCTTCACCATTACAGAAGTGGAGAACTTGGAATATGCTATATCAGAAGGCAAACAAATTAAGATTACAACCAAGAATCACCTATCCAGCAAAATTGAATATAATCTTCCAGGAGAAAAAACCAAACAAACCCACAGATATTTAACAAAATAGAAGACTTTTGAGCATATCAAATTTAAAAGCCAAAGTTGAATAAAAAAATGATCTTCAAATACAAGATTCAAGAGAAACGTAAAAAGGTTTAAAAAAAAACAAGAGAAAACACAAGAGATTCCATAAAGTTAACTTTTTTTATTTCTATATGGCAAGTTAATATTGATAACTCTTAACAACTTTTTTTTATTATGAATGCAGTTAGGAGTAAATGTAGACAGAGAATGTGAATATAAGGTGACTTTTATGGGATGATATCCCCAAAACCAAAAAAATAATAATAAAAATGACAATTCTACCTAAATTAATCTATTTATTCAGTACCATACCAGTCAAACTATCAAATAACTTATTTTATGGAGCTAGGAAAAAAAGGTGACAGAAGGTCAAAAATATCAAGGGGATCAATGAAAAAATTGTGAAAGAAGGTGGTCTAGCCATACCAGATCTCAAACTTTATTAAGAAGCAGTAGTTAACAAAACAATCTGGTACTGGCTGATAAACAGAATGGTTAGTACAAATTACATTATAGTAAATGATCATAGTAATCTAATATATGATAAACCCCCAAATCCAAGTTTTTAGAACAAAAAACTCATTTTTTGATAAAAACTTTGGGAATAATTGTAAAACAGTATACAGAAACTAACTATAGACCAACATCTTGCACTGCATTTTCCAAATACATGTAAAGATAGTTTTCAACATTCATTTTTGTAAAACTTTGTATTCTAAATTTTTCTCCCTTCCTCTCTTACCTCCCCAATCCCCAACATAGTAAGCAATCTGATATATTTAAATATAGTTAAATATGATATAGTGCTTTTAAACATATTTCCATAATTGTCATATTGCGCAAGAAAAACATATCAAAAAGAGAAAAAAACATAAGAAAGAAAAACCAACCAAACAAAAAGGTAAAAATACTATGCTTCAATCCATATTTCAATATTTACAGTTCTCTCTCTGCATGCAATTGACATTTTCCATCTCAAGTCTATTAGAATTGTCTTAAATTACATTATTGAGAACAGTCACATCCATCAGAGTTAATCATCACATAAACTTCTTATTAATGTGTACACTGTATTCTTGGTTCTGGTCACTTCACTCAGTTTCAGTTCATGTAAGTCTTATCAGGCTTTTCTGGAATCAGCCTACTCATCATTTTTTTGGGGGTGAGGCAATTGGGGTCACACAGCTAGGAAGTGTTAAGTGTCTGAGGTCAGATTTAAACTCAGGTCCTCTTGACTTCAGGGCTGGGGTTCTATTCACTGTGCCACCTGGCTGCCCTTCTGCTCATCATTTCTTATGGAATAATAATATTCCACTACCTTCAGATACATAACTTATTCAGCCATTCCCCAACTGATGGGGATTCACTCAATTTCCAGTTCCTTGTCACTACAAAAAAGAACCACTACAAACATTTTTGCATATATATGGGTCTTTCCCCATCTTTTTATTATTTCTTTGGGATATAGACACATTAATGACACTTTTGATTAAAGGGTATGCACAGTTTTATAGTCCTTTGAGCATAACTCCAAATTGCTCTCCAAAATGGTTAAATCAGTTCACAACTCCACCAACTCTATATCAGTTTTTCAGTTTTCCTACATTCCCTCTAACATTCATCATTATCTTTTTATGTCATCTTAGTAAATGTAAGAGGTATGAAATGGTACCTCAGAGTTTTCTTAATTAGCATTTTAGAGACATAATTTCTAGGTAATCTAATCATTTTATTAATCATGCCAGTATTTTAATAAAAGAATGGTCATTTAGCCATTTCTCTTTTAGACCAAAGACCATCATGGGGCTGGGCTTACAGCTTATTCATCTAAAGGGGTGTTCCTGAGGGTGGCAATTCTGATTGAATAACACTGAGAGAATGAATATTACAATGAGAGACTAGTCTTGTTCTTTATGTCATTTACCTCTTAAATTACCCCCAACCTTTGACAATCTATTCAAAGAATTTATTCCTAGCCAAACCTAAACAGAGTAAAATGGCTTCTCCACTTGGGTGGGGTTTGACCAAGAAAGTTAGTCCAATCCCATTTTCAGTAATGTCCTTTAAGGAACAACTTTTAAAATAGGACTTTAAAAAGGGAGGGAACTTTGGATCTCTCCAAATCATTGATGAGTAATAATCATTTCTCTCATCATTCTATATAATTCATTTGAAAAAACATTTATCAAGTGTTTACTATTCTAGTTGTTCTAGGACCTATCTCAGGTGCTCAGTGAAATACAGTTTAGATAAAACATAATGATATCCTCAGAGAAATTATAGTCCAGTAACAGCTATTAATTTGTACATTAATTTGTTATTTATGTGTATGTAGTATCCCCTTAGGAAAGGAGGAAACAAACACCAAAGTATCTGTTATGTTCCAGGTATTAAGCTAAGTGTTTGGTATATATTTCATTTAATTTTCACAACATCCCTAAGAGGTCGGCACTGTCATTAGTTCTATTTTACAGATAAAGAAACTGAGGCTGGAACAAATTAATTGACATGCCCAGGTCACACAGTTAGTAAATAAATGTCTGAAACCAGAAATAAAATTATGACTTTATGATTCTACTTGCAGCATTATCCAGTGTGCCATGTAACTGCTTTTACACATTAGATAGATTTTGAGGGGAGGATTATCTATGAATAAAGAAAATATCTGGAATTTATATGAAAAGAATAGAAATGAAAATACTTGACTTTCTTCAAAATGGAGGAATAATGGACATAGTTTGAGAGATAATAAATTGTCTTGAAAGCCAAAAAAAAAAAAAGAATATCCAAGAAGAGATTCAGAGTGTAATATATTAGAGATAAATCAAGTAGAACAGCATTTGGCAATTAAGAATTTTTTTTTTGAAAGAGAGAGCAATTTGCATACATCAATGGAGATAGAAACCTGATTACAAGGACTTTAGGAACAAGAAGATGGTGAGAATAATTGGTGCAACCATTTTTTCAAGAAGTTTGGTGGTAAATAGGGATAAGAGAGAATCTGGATAACATGGAAACCAAGGGAGATGAATGTTTTCTTTTCTCTTTTTTAAAGGTCTAGGGAAACATGACCATGTTTATAGTCAGATAAGGAGGCAGTAAAGTCAGAGAGATTTAAGATATGTGAAAGAGATCATTTTTTTTCCCTGTCAAGACTGAGGAAGATGTTGGAGGGAATGGACAGTACAGAATTCTCATGGAGAAAAAAAAAATAGAAAGGCATTCCTTGAAATAGGAAAAAGATAGTGGGGGATAATGATGAGTTTTGAGGAAGAGAGTTGAGAATTCTTGTCAGATAGTTTTGTTTGAAATGTAAGAACTAATGTATTGGAAGTTGTGGGGCTGGGGAGAGGGAAGGCAAGGGTAGAGAATTTGGCATAGATGAGGACTTGTGAAGAGAAAGAAAATGTTTAGAATAATTGCTGAGGGGAATAAGATTGCTGAACAGCACTGAATTTCCTGCTATAGTTATGTGCCATAAATTTGTTGGTGGTAAAATCAATCACTTCAAGGCTTTCTCTACTGATATCAAGTAAACTGGGAACAGGAGTAAAAATCTTTATAGTCTTTAAATATTACAGGAGTATTCCTTTGGCAGCCAATCAGGAGGTTTATGCTTGGTATATTCACCTCAAGACAAAATTAGGTAAAAAAAGGTAGAGATGATAATGAAAAGTAAGATAAAAAATGTGGATTGTTTGGTGTTAATAGACTGTTGCCCATCACTATGGATACCATTTTATTGCTTAACAAAATGAATAATGGAAACTAAAAAACTGAATTTCCCCCAAAATAACTTACACCTCAAATACAATTCATATAATTTTGTTCTGAATGTCTAAATTCTACAGAAGCTTTGAAGTGCAATATCTCCATATTTTCACAAAATTAAATATCTGTAGTATCTATGAGCATGCCAATAAACCAAATTTGGCTGACTAGACAGTAATAATACATTTTTTCAAGAAAATTAGTCAAAAGAATAACTGCTAAAAGCCTGTCATTAATTCTAAGAAATGTGTATATTTTTAATGCATAACATTTCATTATACAGACTCTTTATTTATTATATCATCTTTCAGGAGATGATAGGTGGACAGCCAGAGGGCTGTACTACTATCCCCTCAAAGTCAGGAGAAATCAAGGAAAACCTCCAGCATGTTGGGAAGACGCTAATGTGGTAAAGTTCTACAGTCAGGAAGGCATGGGTGGGTTTTGATTCATAAAATTGTTGGAGGAAACATCCAATTTGATGAGATCACAGACAAATTTAGGCATTTGAAAATATGTCATCATAATGAATCAAAAATGTCATCTCTTTGACAGTAAGACTATTAATTTCATCATATATCACAGTAAAAAACATTTATTTTGCTTTAGATTACAATATAATAATATATTAGTCAACAGAATTAAAGTGATGGAAGGCACCTGGTTTATTGTCTTGTTCTCCACCCTTTTTTCTGTCATCATACTCAGCAACTTTAAAATCCAAGTTGATGACCTTTCTAACACCTTGACTCATAATTCTCTAACCATTCAACTCTTAAAAATTCTCATCTCCATTATCATGGATGTGCTAGTGAGAGTTTACTGGCAGACCTTATATGTAGGAAATGCTTTTAGGTTTAATCTGCCTTACCTTTCTTAAGTCTCCACAATCAAAAAATAATATATCAGGTACTTATTTGAAGCATCCTTATTTACCTCTTATTTGCAGGTAAGGTATAAATGCTGTTGCTGAAATCTTAACACTCAGTTCTCCAACAGGTTAGAACTAACACTAGCACACCCCTGCTTCTGTTCCATGTTATTCACCCACTGATCCTGCCATACCTGAGACCTTTTCATAACTTGCAATTGCTCTGCTACCAAGATATTAAACTTTAAAATTGTCCTTACTATGAACTCTGTACTTCCTGTCTTTCCTATTCTTTTACTCCTAAATATCTTGCTTGCCCACAATGGACCAAGGAAGGTAGACTTAACTGGGTGGAGATTTCTGAGAAATTATTGTTGTAACAAGCCAGGTAGAGTCAGCTGACAAATGATTAATAATTATAACTCACTAGAAGACCCCAAGGTTAAGGCCAAGAGAACCATCCATTGTTTATAGGGTTTATGCAATTGATTAGTGGGTAGTCAGCCTTGTCTGAGCTAAGAGTAGGGCAGAGGTCTAGAGGAGGGAAGCAATATATCATACTTCATCTGAATGAGTAAGTAAAACTCTGGTTAAAAAACTCTAACTGATGAATAGTCAAAGAACATGAACAGACATTTAAAAAAAAAGTCAAAGCTATCAAAACTGATGTGAAAAAAGTGCTCCAAACTATTAATAATTAGAGAAAAAGAAATTAAAGTAACTCTGAGATTCTACTTCATACACATCAAATTAGCGATGTTGACAAAAAAAGATGATAAATATTAGAGGGGCTGCAAGAAAACAAACATATTAATTACTAGGAATTGATCTAGTTATTCTGGAAAGCAACTTATGGAACAATGTATAAAGAGGCATTAAGCTGTGCATTCCTTTTTTGTTGATGTAAGAACTGGATACTGAAGTGGTGTTCATCATACAGGGAATAGCTGAACAAATTATGGAATAGAAATATAATGGAATATTTTTTGCAATTTAAGAAATGATAAATGGGCAGTTTCAGAAAAACCTGGGAAGACTTGCATGAACTGATGCAGAACAGAATGAACAAAATCAGAACAATTTATACAATAATAATACTGACAAGACAAAAAACTTTGAAAAACTTAAAAACTCTAATCAATGCAATGACCAATCATGATTCCAGAAGATGAATATTCATGTACAGCCTGACAAAGAAGCAAAGGAGGTCAAAGGATATAAACAGACAATTTTTAGATGAAGAAATTAAAGCCATCTATAGTAATAGGAAAAAAATTATTTGAATCACTATTGATTAGATAAATGGAAATGAAAACACCTCTGAGATATCACCTCATACATATCAGATTGACTAAGGTGACAAGAAAAGTTGATCAATGTCTGAGGGAGATGTGGAAAAATGAGGGACACTAATGCATTATTATGGAATTGTGAACTGATACAGTCATTCTGGAAAACAATTTGGAACTATGCCCAAAGGCTACAAAATTATGCACACCCGTTGATCCAGCAATATCACTAGTAGGTCTACATCCCAAAGACATCATCAAAGAGGCAAAAGGACCTACATGTGCAAAAATGTTTGTAGTATCTCTTTTTGTGATGGTAAGGAATTGGAAATTGAGTGGATCCCTATCAGTTGGGGAATGGCTAAATTAAATTGTAGAATATTGCTCTATAAGAAATGATGAGCTGAATAATTTCAGGAAAGACTTATAAGAACTGATGTTGAGGGAAACAAGCAGAACCAGGAGAACAATGTACATATTAACAGCAAGATTATGTGATGTTCAACTATGATAGACTTAATTCTTCTCAGTAATATGGTGATCTAAGACAATTCCAAAAGATTTGTGATGGAAAATGCCATCCACATCCAGAGAGAGAACTATGGAGATAATGCAGATTGAAGCATACTATGTTCACCTTTTTTTGTTTGTTTGCTTGTTTTTCTTTCTTGTAGTTTTTTCTTTTTGTTCTAGTTTTTCTTTCACAACATGACTAATATGGAAATAGCTTTAAAATGATCGTATATGTTTAATTTATATCAGATTGCTGCTGTGTTGGAGGAGGTGAGGAAGGGAGAAAATATATGAAACTCAAAATCTTACAAAAATCAATGCTGAAAACTATCTTTACATGTATTTGGAAAAATAAAATACTTTTGAGAAAAAATGGATACAAATGGTAGCATGAAACATATATTTTTGTATATAGCCAATGTGGGAATTTGTTTGCTTGACTTTTTTTTCTTTTATCAGTGGGAAAAAAAGGAGAAAAAATAAATGTTTGTAATATTGAAAAAGAAAAAAGAAAAAAAAAAGGAAGCCAGAGGGAAAATTCCAAGATTTTACCCCTACCTAGAATTTAGCACAGTTCCTGGCACATAATAAGCACTTAATAAATGCTTTTTGACTCACTGATCTCCCACTCCTTTTATGGTAGCTGTAAACTACCATTCCAGGATTAATAATAGTAGCATGTGACTTCTCACTAGATGTGCAAATGAAGAATCCCTAGGAAGTATAGCTATTTAATAAGGTAGCTAGTGTCTGCAATTAGACCCTTCCTAGTACAGTTGTTCCATTTAAGCTTTCCTGAGGAGCCATCAGGATTCACAGTGGTTGCAGCTTTAGTTCCTCCTATGGGAGTGTCTGTAAGGCATATGAAGAATCTCTGTCTCTGAAATCTTTCCCCCACCAAGAGACTGTGGAGTACATGTTGTTTATGTCATACCCTAGGGGAGACCTCTTACTCTATACCCTTTCCCTTTCACCATCTTCTTTGATCTCCTTGCCAAGGCTACCCATCCACCTAGTTTTTTTTTAAACTGCATCAGCTCCTCACCCTTTATTTCATAAAGAAGTCTCTGTCCCTCTTCACTGAGTCCTTCCCACAAAAATGCTGAAGTCTTCTCTAGTCATGAAAAAGTGCCCTAAAAAGCCCCCTTTTCTCCTCCCAATCCTCCCTGCTTTTTGGGTTTTTCTTTCTGTAGGAGATGAGAACAAAGATGGGAAAAAGCATCACTTAAGGGCCAGGAGATGAAGTGATGGCAGAAAAGGAATAGGCATAACAATGCCATAGATAATCAGCAAGCACTTGGTCCCCTACCAAATCATTGTCAGAATTAAACTTGACTTTTTTTTTTTTTGGTAAGGGCAGGAAAGCAAATTTTTAACTTCATTAATGTGGTGAATTGTCAATGAGAAAATTCCCTCTGCTAATGCAGATCTGAAATATATAATTTTGGAGTTTCCTAAGGACAGGGAAAAGCTTTAATTTAAAAAAAAAAAAGAAATTTGGGGTTTAATGGGGCTTGCAACCAGGAAGACTCATCTTCACAAGTTCAAATCATCTCACACCCTCCACCAAACAGTTGTGAAGCAAGATACAGCAGAGAAAAGAGTAATAGGCTAGGAATCAAAGACCTTGGAATCTTTGGTCAAATCACTTTATTTTGGGCCTTGTTTTACTTGATTATAAAGTGAGAAAATTATATTGGATGACTTCCTACTTAATTTTAGTGGCCTAGCAGTGAAATTAAACTCTTTGAGGGAAGGGATTGCTTCCTCTTTATCTTTGTTAACCCTAGCACCTAGTGCCAGGTCTACTGCAGGTGTTAAACAAATGCTTATTGACTGATTAGTCAATTAATATTTGTGTGAGAAAGGGAAGCCTTTAAATTCACAGAGTATTAGAAGTAAAAAGGACTTTAGAGAATATCCAAGTCAACCTCCTCATTCTCTGCATTTCAAAGAGTAAAAAACAAGTCTCTTAAAGATTTAATGATTCTGTCAGAGCTCTGTAAGTAATAATAGCAGCATTCTCCCCCCCCTCTACAATCAATGGGGGGTAATTAATAGTTTATATTTGTGTATCTTTTTACATGTTAATCCTGTGAAAAGGATACTGCAGATATTTTTAACCTTGCTTACAGATGAGAACTCTGAAAGCTCAAAAAATTTAGTGACTTATGCAGTAACTGGCAAAGCTGGATCTCAGAGGTGTTCTGACTCCAGTAAAACAACTATTAACAGTTACTATAAACATTAGGGAAAACCTGACTGAACTACTTCATTATATTGATCAATGCTTTTTTTACCATGTTGAATTAATTTCCCAGTTGTTATGATCTTGAAAATGGGGTTACCATCTGAGGGTAATGTGAACATGTTACTTACTGCTCTTTTAATTTGAAAATTTCTCTGTTGTTGTTCTCTGTTGACTAGGAAAACAAGAGTGAGAACAAAATTTACCATGTTTTATGGTCTGTCCTTATTTGAAACAATGGTTTCTCTTCAAAAGACTTGTGACTATTTGAGACTTTGGTCAGTGGTATATTTTTATCACTGAGGGTAGTATTTACATCACTGATACCATTGTTTAGTATGAGTCAACATACTGCTTATTGCTCAATGTCTTCTTGGTCTGTCTTTTGCTCTTATTTCCTGGTTTGGGATAATACAGACATTATGTCATAAAGTATGCTCCATGAAAAAAAATGTATAGTGAATATTTACTATAGGGTTTAAGAAGCAGACTGGTCTCAGAAACCATTAAAGACTTGTTTCTGATGCATACTAGTTATAGAACCTTGATCAAGTCATTTAATTTTTGAATATTCCCAAATATTGCCAAGAAGTTGGCAACTGTTGCTGATATGTGTTGATAGAGTTTCTTCACTGGAAATTTCTTAAACTGAAGAAATTAAAGTGCATTTTCTTTAAAAGGAATTTTAAAAGTTTCATTCTTAAAGAAAATCCTAAAGCCACATCAGAAAACCACAAGAGTGTACTTAATTTTAAAAGATAACAAAACACTCTCTGGACATGAGCACTGATTTGCTGGTATTATCTTAACAACACTCAGCCAATTTGGCCCAGACATTCAGGATTGAGTGTGGCTAGCTCAAAGTGAATTAAGAGGGAGTGTAGCTGTTACACCCACAAAGCAGGAAGAATCAAGCCAGAAAAGCATTTGAGCCCAGAATCAAGAAAGAACATAATGTCGTTTTGTACAATGTCTATTAATGCTTGAGTTACCACATTTATTTTAAGGGTTGAAAAGACCAATGTGTATACTGGCTCAGTAGGAAAGACATTTTAAAATTCATCCAAATGGCCATTCCCCATGAAAATAATCATAATCATAATATTTGTTTCTTTCTGATAGGGCAATGTGATTGCTTCCCTGATTTTTGTTATTAAATTATCTTTCAGTTGTGTCCAACTCTTCATGACCCCATCTTTCTTGGCAAAGATATTGAAGTGGTTTGCCATTTCTTTCTCCAGATCTTTTTACAGGTGAGGAACTAAGGGAAACAGGTTTAAGTGATTTGCTAAGGGTCACACTGCTAATGAAAATATCTGAGGCTAGATTTGAACTTGTGAATATGAGTCTTCTTCCTGGTTGCAAGTCCCATTAAACCCCAAATTTCTTTTTTTTTTATTAAAGCTTTTTATTTGCAAAACATATGTATGGGTAATTTTTCAACATTGACCCTTGAAAAGCTTTCCATTACAAATTTTTCCTCCCTACTCCCCACCCCTCCCCTAGATGGCAGGAAGTCTACTACATGTTAATTATGTTAAAATACTTGACAACTCAATATGTGTATACATATTTTTACAGTTATCTTGCTGTGCAAGAAAAATAAGATCTACAAGAAAAAAAAATCTGAGAAGGGAAACATAATGCAAGCAAACATCAATAGAGAGCATGAAAATGTTATGTTGCCCACATTTCATATCCCTCTCTCTGGGTGTATATGGCTTTCTTCACTGAACAACTGGAACTGTAAACCCCAAATTTCTGATGCTTTGTCCAAATCGGTGCAAAATTTAGGATTTTTTTTCCTGTTTGTATAGGAATAGATCATTAAGATTACTATGATTACAATGAACTCTGAGGACCTGCCCAGATCACTTTCAATGAAACATAAATTTGTTTATAGAACACTGCTTAACTGGATTAGTAGTTGGAGTTTGGAAGCCATTTTTATATATTTTCATTGCAAGGGTACTAACTTTTATCTTTTAAAAATTGAGAAAAATGTATGTTTTTATAAGCTACCATTTTAAACAAAAATCTTGCTTGTCATTTCAAATATGCCTGTTATACAGGTCATAACACCAACTCTAAATAACTTTCAGTTATTTTCAGCAAGTTAAAATTTGTTTTAAATATCTTTTTTCTGTTCTGTGCAAAATGTATTTTCAAAATAATCGTACCAATTTCATAGGACTAGAATTCACTTGGGAAATTTTACAGTGCTTCCAACGTTCTCTAACTACTCAATGTGGCAAGAATTCATTTCTTGTAACACTAATATTCTCCCAGTGATGCTAAATATCTATGAATCTTGGAATTCAACAATCTCAAGGCAATGGATATATGTATGATGGAGATAGATAGACCATAGCATATTACTAATGATATATTGCATGTGATGAGTGGCACAAAAGACATCATCAAAAACACATAAAGAGGCAAAGTGGTCATATATTGGGAGTGAGAGTTAGAGTTTAGATCAACAATTTTGACAGCTCAAGTTCTATGAACTGTTTCCTCAAGTCAACTTTCTAATTCAAACATAATGAAACAATTCACTTGAGTTGGAGGGGCAATTAGAAAACAATAGCTCACAGATGGCTTTATTAATAATCAATTTGGTAATTTCTTATATTAACTAATTAATTTATGTAACTAGGTGGTACTTTGTTGTTTGGCTAATTTAGTCATGTCTAACTCTTCATGGCCCCAGAGATCATATTATTCATAGGGTTTTCTTGGCAAAGATATTGGAGTGGTTCCCCATTTTCTTCTCTATTAGATTAAGGCAGAGGGTAAATGATTGCATATTAAGTATCCAAGTCTGAATTTAAATTCAGGTCTTCTTGACTCCAGGTACAGCACTCCATCTGCTGAGATACCTGCCTCAACTAGTGCTAAAAATCTGGTAAATAAGAATATTCTGGCTAATACTTTAACAGTATTAAATATTTGTATCCTCTAAATTTTAACACTCTAGGAGAAAGCCCCAATCACTCAACACTAATTAATATCTCTTGTGAGGGACAAGAAAGTTGAAAAGTTGTATTGGTTATGGTATACAGTCATTTTAGTCATGCCTGATTCTTCATGATTCCATTTAGGTTTTCTTGACAAAAATACAGGAGTGGTTCACCATTTTCTTCTCCAGTTCATTTTACAGATGGGGAAATTGAGGCAAATATAGTTAGATGACTTGCCAAGATCAGATAGTTAATAATGACCTGAAGCCAGATTTGAACTTAGGAAAATGAATCTTCCTGACTCCAGGAACAGACACTCTATTCACTGTACCACTTCACTGTCCATGGACTGTTTATAAAATCAAATGAATGAAGGAAAGAAAGGGAGGGAGGAGGGGAGAGGGAGAGGGGGAAAAATGGAGAGGGGGAGAGGGGAAGAGACAGAGACAGAGACAAACAGAGACAGAGTGGGTGGAGAGGGAGAGAGAGAGGAAAGAAGGTGACAGAGAGGGAGAGAGGGAAAGGGAGAGGGAATAGAAAAGGGAGAGAGAGAGGAAGAGAAAGAAAGGGAGAGGAGAAGGGAGAGGGAAAGAAATGGAGAGAGAGAGAAGAGGGAGAACGAGAGAGAGGGAGAGGGAGAAGGAGAAAGATAAGGGGAAGAGAGAGAGAAAGAAAGAAAGCAAGAGAGAGAGAGAGAGAGATGAAAGAAAGAAAAACATTACTTGTATTCTCAATGAAACAGTAAAAAAAAGCATGAATAAGCATTGAACAAAAGGAATAGACACAAGAGGCTATGGTCTGGAATTGGGAAAAGGCCATTCTTCATAGATTAGTACTTAAGACAACAATCGATATAATACGCATAGTCATTTTATAAACTTGGGCTTTCCAGTACTTCAGAAGTTAATTTCCCATGAGACATTATCCCTACTATTAGGTTAAAAAATCCTCCAGCAAAAACTGTGCTATATTTTATCTGCATGTATGATAGTACCTTATCCATAGTAGATATTAGATAAATGTTTGTTTATATCAAATTGATTTAAAATATGAACCATGTGGTTGGACTGTGGTACCTTCATTTTTTCTCTCTGGTTTGAAAAGTGAGACTGTCTATGAATGTGGTTAAAGATTGGGTTTTTTGTTTGTTTTGTTTTGTTCCCTCTCTAGTCATGAAAAATAGTGGGAATTGAGGTGGGACACTTGAGTGGACTAAGAGTCAAATTCAAAAAAAAAAAAAAATAAGGAAATCTCTTCCTAAGCTATATCCTATTTAGTCTATTGAGTAGACCTTCTCTGGTGAACTAGGAGGATGTGGAGAAGAATAGCATAAGAGGAGTAGGCAGGGGCATATTCAAGTCAAGAAAATCACAATTCCATTTGAATAATAGTGATTACTTGACAGCAATTTCTATGGTAATAGAATTTGAAGTTAGTTCATATAGATGCCCATGTTAAGAAGAAAAAGGTTACCTAGAGGGAGCTAAATTAAAGTATACAAATGTCTTTAATTTATGTTAAGGAATAGTATTTGACTATTGGAATATTTGTAAATCAATCAACTCACAATTTTAAGCATTCTAATGCTATTGAGTCAAGCCCCAAATCCTCCAATATTATCTGTTGAGAATTTAATAAGTCATTTTAAATTGTTTTTAAAAAGACGTATTTACTAAGGTGATTTACTAAGAAAAATTAGGACAAGATATCTCCCCAAAAGTCTGTGACATATTTGCACTAAAGAACATTGTAGGGGAAAGTAAGCACAAGCTTACAGAGAAGATCCTGGTTGCTAGAAGTTATTTTTCTCCACTGGGGGTAGGGAGACATTGATATGTTTCTCTTAGGCATAACAGACCTTTTTTCTAGTCATAGTGTGGAGACATGAGTCCAATCAATTCTGGATACCTCATAATGAAGAAAAGGCAACCAACCAATCTGGGGATGCCATTTAGAAAATCAGTGCGAAGAAGGGAGCTGCTACTGTTCCCAGTGCTAAAACACTAATACGAAGATAAAAAAAAGTCCAATATCACCTAGACCTTCTTGCAGTCAAGGGAGGAGGTGATGAGGAAGGCCATTTTGCCAAGGCCTCTCCATATTCCTCTCCACCTCCACAACAAATTCCTTCTCAGAGATGTGCTGGAAAGCAATATGGTCAAATTTCTGGGAAAGCTTCCCATCCTAGCAAGCTTAATGTTTTTATACGTGGTCAAGAAGGTGGGGAAAAAAATCCCATGTCCAATTGGAACAGATCTTTTATGGCACCATTTCACTCCATCAGATGTCTTTCAAAGACATTTTGTACTTAGTCATTGATTGACTGAAAGTATTCTTACCTAGCTAAAATAGAGTGGGGATGTTTTAATCTCATATAGGAGAAAAGTTGTGGAAATATAAACAAGACTAGATTATTAATATTTTCATCTGTAACTGTGTTCTCCTCATCATTATTATATAATTTCCTCTAGTGTTTTCATTCCTCTAAAAGGTTAGTTTCTGGTCATTCTAGCAGCAAAGAAACAGATGAAGTAAATACTCAGATTCTACTCTTGCAAGCTATCTAACGATTGGGGAACCCCTAGGAAGCCAGGTGAAGTGGTATCTACTGGAAAATTGAGACTTTTAATTTCTGGTAGAAAAAAAATTAGGTTATGGACTTCAGGTAGGTTACATGCCATAATTCCACAACCATCTTTGCCAGAACAGAAATATAACATCTTTTGTTCCTGGTTCTCAGAATAATAAAGTTTAGTAATGGAAAAGTCACTAAATTTTGAGTCAACATATGTCAGACCTGAGTTTAAATCCCACTTCTCATATTTACTAACCATGTGACCAAAAACAAATCACTTTATTGGAGCCCAATTTTCTCATCTGTAAAATGGAGATAAGAATTCTTGCCCCATCTACCTACTATGCCTAAGAAATATGTCTCAAGCCCTCCAAGAATGGAAGAAAATGACTTCTAATAACCAAGATCTATTATCTCTTTGCCACATATTTTGAGTGTTTTATTAAAAAAAAAGTCTTATTTGAATTTAAGTAGATTTATAATGACAGATGATAGTAACAGCTGTCTTTTCCTTTAATGGTATGAACTGAAAAAAATTTATACATATATATTTATGTATATGTGTGTATGTGTGTGTATATCCATACCTTCTTCCCTTGTGGCCAGTCAAAAATAAGTTTGAAGAAAACCTGATCTTTTCTATTACTATGTTTCTTTTTTTTGTGACTATCTTTTTTTTTCCAGTCAAGAGATTATTCTGATGCTATGTCATTTATTATAATCACTACAAATGCCTTACATTTTATAACTGTGATATTCTATACTATTTTTTTAAAATCTGATTTCTTACTAGGCTTTTTGTTTGTTTCTTGGTATTTTTAACTTATTTGGAACACAAATCACTATATAGTGAGTTTATCACATTTGCTCTGAACTTTTCTTGGTATCTAATATTAAACTATAGCTCTACTGAAACTGAGATCTCTTATTAGCTTTGTGTCAAAATCCCTAATAGATGACTCCCCTCAAGCCTTTTATCTTTTCTCTGGAGATAGAAGCACTTCTAATTTAATCAGAGAGAAAGCAGTAAATTGCTCTCTTAGTATTCCCAATTAATTCTCTGAGCACTAAAAATTTCTGACATTTTTCTTCTGACCCTCTTCCTTTTTCTCTTGTCTCCTAGTAAAGAGAAAGACACTGCTAATCTGTGCAAAAAACATATGATTATCTTTTTTTTTTCAATCATTATTTCCTTCTCTCCACCTGATTGCCATGTTCAGTCCTTTCTCTTCCCATCAGATATATACATATTTCTAAATTATTTCATATTTATGTACTTATAGTCCAGACTCAGATGATTAGAGGCAGAAAAGCTTAGGAAGTCCCTTTCCTCTAACCCCCTTTTGTTTGGGAGACTTGCAAAAAAAGAGTGTTTTATGTATGTATGTATGTATATAGACACACATACAAAAGCTTATATGTATTATCTAAAAGATAATTCAACTTAAGATTTCTCTCTTTCTTGGCTCTTATTTCTTTCTCAGCTTATCACTTTGAACTCACTAAAGACTACTAAAAGTTGTGGAATTCTACCAAGTGGAAAATGACTTGGGCTATATTCACTGATCAGCAGTCTTTCCATTTTGCAGTCTTATATTAAGTCTGGATAATATTTCAGCTTACACACACACACACACACACACACACACACACACACACACACACACA